>JAVXUO010003095.1:0-62500 GCA_033065855.1 Escallonia rubra
CGACGGACTTTCAGCGACGGGTATTTTCGTCTCGAAAGGTAACTTTTGGCGACGGAATTTACTCCGTCGCTAAAGACTTATTTTCTTGTAGTGGTAGAGGACACCCTAATATATTGATGTAAGTAAATGTTGTGCAACTGCTCCTTTTTGTTGTAAGGATGTCATGTTTGCCTTGTGAGGTTCTGTCCTTCCAATCTAGACGTGTTTCTAATTAACTAATACATCTAATAAACATCCCTTGTGCCATTGCTGCTCCCTACAATGATCTATAGTGAAGCTCTAACTTGAGTTCACGAGCGGAGGATGAGTACTTCTTGCTAGACTAAAAACTTAGCTTTTTGTTGTATCTAGGGCAGGACTAGACATGACCATCATATAGCATTGTGGATATCCTATTTACTTTGATACTGTTAGGAAAATTAGCTTGGATTTGCTTCGTCAATTTCAAAATAATTGATCATAAAGTATGACTAAAATATAATTGCATAACCATGAAAATAATAAAAACTTATGGCTAACTTAAAATATATTAGACATGCAAAATAAGCATATTATAAGCATATAGTTAATATACAAAACAAATGTCAAGTATTATAACTAGCATGCAATTTCAAGATATAGAGAATTAAAATAAATTTGCGCTGGCCTGTGAGAGTCGCGATAAAATCGCTGTCCTAAAGGCTTTATCGTCTCCCTACGCACGGGTTCCAACGAACGATAAACCCTCCAAGATAAAACCCAAGGCTCGCAGCGTTGCCTTCTCTATGTGTGCGTCCACAGGAAGACGGTTGAACTAGCCCGATCAAGTTGCCCAAAAACCAAAAGTATAGAATGTAGAGAGCATATGAAATATCAAGAATATGCTTTGATATGTGTGTTCTCCATGGAAGGAGTGGTCTCCTTTTATAGTAGAAGAAGACTAGGGGTTACACACATAATAAATAACAACGGTCAAAAACATTATGAATAACATTATGACAAAGTTTAATACCATAGGTTACTTTGACTAACATAAATAAAGAAAATAAATTAAGGTTTTAAAGCTTTACTAAAAGAATTTGTAAATAAAATAAAACAAATTCTAACAATCCCCCACAAAGGTTTAAAACCTTAAAACATCAAAATAGTATATAAAGTATGGGCAACTTTATATTGCGCAATGGGTGTAGGTGCCTTCCGGGCTTGAACCTACACTTAGTGTTGACAATTTCCATTTGAGGGAGCCATAATGGACTACGCCTTGAATTAGGTCCCTTCTTCAAACTTCAATTAGCCACACATGCAGTATTGATATAGGGATTGGTCCATAGTGTGTAGCGCTATTAATGGTCATGCACTCTTACCTTAATTCTCATGAGAGTCCTTAGGGATCAGCCCACTTCCCACAGTCGCGGCCTCACGACCACTCTCATTTAGGTGAGCTCTCCAAGGGTGTGTGTGACTGTACCTCGCGAAAATATTCGCCTCGAATTCATTCAGGGTAAAATCCTTCCTTAACATCATAATAGGTAGCACTATCACCATAGGGATGAGGAGGAGACGCTCTCCTGTAAAATTAGTGCTATCATTATGAGTCACGCTTTACGGGTTGTTCCTACCCATTGAACCTTCTTCATGGGATCTCCAATCATAAAGGTTGGGTTACCCCCGCTGGTGACTCCCTGTGGGCTTAAGCCCCATCCCCCTCGATGATTCAAATACACCCTTCCTGGGTAAACCTTTAGTCAAGTTATCAGCCAAATTCTTTTCAGATCTCACAAAATTAAGAGATATCACATTTTTATTTACTAGTCCCTTGACAGATTTGTACCTTACTTGTATGTGTCTGTTCATCTTTTTGTTCGTGTGGCACTGTTTAATAAGATCTATAACAACTTTGCAATCACAATGCACAGATAAAGCTGGTAAAGGCTTATTCACTAAAGGTATGTCTAGCAAAAGATTTCTTAACCATTCAGCCTCTGTACATGCTGTATCTAAAGCGATCAGCTCAGACTCCATAGTACTTCTAGAAATGATTGTTTGCTTCTTAGATCCCCAAGATATAGATCCTCCTCCTAATGTAAAAACATAACCAGTCGTAGATTTGATCTCTAAACTATCGGTTATCCAATTAGCATCACTATACCCTTCTACCACATTTGGGAACCCCTTATAGCACAATGCATATTCTAAAGTCCCTTTAAGATACTTTAATACTCTTTCTAAAGCATTCCAATGCTCCTTGTTAGGATTTTGGGTATATCGACTAAGTCTCCCAACAGCATATGCTATATCAGGCCTAGTCCTATTAGTGAAGTATAATAGGGATCCTATGATTTGAGAGTACTTCAATTGTGATATCGGTTCTCCTAGGTTTTTCTTTAAAGCTATACTCGAATCATATGGAGTCTGTACAGGATTAGTATCGTAATATCCAAATCTCTTCAACATATTTTCTATGGCACTAGATTGAGTCAATATGATCCCTTCATGAGTTTTTTCTAACGTCATTCCCAAAACTATATGAGCTTCTCCCAAATCTTTCATATCAAAATTCCTAGATAAATAGGTCTTCACATTCTTAATAATATCTAGATTAGTCCCAAAAATCAGTATATCATCCACATATAAGCAAAGTAGGACGTGTTCACTATTATCCTCTTTAGAATAGAGACATTTATCATGATCATTAATCTTAAACCCATAACCTAGGATAACTTCATCAAACTTTTCATGCCATTGCTTAGGGGCTTGCTTAAGACCATAGATTGATTTCACTAACTTGCACACTTTATTTTCTTGTCCTTTGACCTTATAACCTTCAGGTTGCTCCATATAAATTTCTTCATCTAAGTCTCCATTTAGGAAAGCAGTCTTAACATCCATTTGATGTATCACTAGGTTGTGAATAGATGCTAGCGCCAACAGGGTTCTAATGGTGGTTATTCTAGCTACAGGAGAATATGTGTCAAAGTAATCTATCCCTTGTTTTTGTGTGAACCCCTTAGCTACTAGCCTAGCTTTGTATTTTTCTATGCTCCCATCAGGTTTTAGCTTCCTTTTAAACACCCATTTACAACCTATGGGTTTGTTTCCAGGAGGTAGATCAGATAACACCCAAGTATTATTTTGAATGATTGACTGATACTCATCATTGATTGCTTCTTTCCAATAAGGCGAATCTATGGATGACATAGCTTCTTGGTAAGTCTTGGGTTCTCCCTCAACTAAATATGTGAAAATTCCATCTCCAAAGTTCTTTTCTATCCTTACTCTTTTACTCCTCCTAGGTTCAATAGGAGAATCTACATCAAGTTCTATATTTGTGCTACTATGAGGTGCTTTACCACTTACTTGGATTATAGAGCTAGATGGTTGGTTAGATAGCCTAGTCTTAAAAGGAAATATATCCTCAAAATATGTAGCATCTCTAGCTTCTATGATAGTATTGTTTGAAATCTCATTAATTTCAGAATTGACAACCAAAAATCTATTTGCGCTACTATTTTGAGCATATCCTATAAAAATGGCATCTATAGTTTTGGGCCCGATTTTCTTTCTCTTAGGTTCGGGTATGGCTACCTTAGCTAAACACCCCCACACTTTTAAGATATCTAGCCTAGGAGATCTCTTTTTCCAAAGCTCATATGGAGTCTTGTCATGATCCTTAACGATCACTCTATTTAGTATAAAACAAGATGACAAGACGGCTTCCCCCCACAAGTTCTCAGGTGCACCAGAATTTAACAACATTGCATTAACCATGTCTAACAATGTACGGTTTTTCCTCTCGGCTACACCATTTGATTGGGGTGAATAAGGGGGTGTTAATTCATGAATTATCCCACTATCTTCACAGAAATTCTTAATTTCATTCCACGTGTACTCTCCACCTCTATCAGACCTAAGGACCTTTATTTTCTTTTCTAGTTGGTTTTCAACTTCATTCTTATATATCTTAAACTTACCAAACACTTCATCCTTGGTCTTGATTAGAAAAACGTAACAGTATTTTGAAAATTCATCTATAAAGGTCACAAAATATTTATTACCCGCTCTAGTAGGAGTTCGGTTTGAGTCACATACATCGCTATGTATAAGTTCTAAAAGACTTGTATTTCTATGGACTGGTTTGTGAGGTTTTCTAGGTTGCTTTGCCTCTACACAAATCTTACACTTACTTTTAGTATCTATACTTGCTTTTGGAATCAAGCTTAAATCCATCAACCTCTTGACCTTCCCATAGTTTACATGTCCTAATCTTTCATGCCATTTCTCACTAGATTCAACATTTAAAACTAAAGAAGAACTTTCATTTGAATTGATCAAAATGCTTAGTTTAAACAATCCATCACAAACATAACCTTTTCCGACAAATACGTTATTCCTAGTTATTACAACTTTATTAGACTCCATCACAACTTTGTATCCTTGTCGGACTAAGGATGATCCACTAATCAAATTTCTTCTAACTTCCGGAACATGCCGCACTTCGTTAAGCGTTAGCGTCTTCCCTGATGTCATCTTTAAATCAACTCTTCCGATTCCTATCACTTGTGCGGCTGTATCATTTCCTAGTGTCACGCTTCCTCCACTTGAGTTCTGATAAGTTTTAAAAAGTCCACGATCAAAGCAAACATGTACATTAGCACCCGAATCTAACCACCAATCATTACTTTGATAACTATAGTTCACTAAACAAGGATTAGAATCAAACCTAATAGGAGGTTCATCATCTAGCAACATGTTGACTTGATCTCCTTGGTTTCTACCATTTGGCTTGTACTCCTCAACTCTTTTGTAAAAGCAATCTCGAGCTATATGATTTGTCCTTCCGCACACGTAACATGGTCTCTTCTTTCCTTTGCCCTTAGCATCCTTTGCATTCTTATAATTTGGAAGGTTTGCGAGTTGGTTATTGTTGTTTTGAGGAAAACGATTGGCTAGGAAATTATTATGGCGGGAGTTTCTTCGATGGAAATTATTGTTGCCTTGGGTGTTCCGCCTATTATTGTTTCTAAAGTTATTCCATCTAGGTCTAAGGTGGTGTGGTGTATTTGGAGTTATATTATTTTCCACCAAATTAGCTTGATTCGACGTTACTCCCTTTTGTTTGATACTTTCCCTATGCTTTTCTTCTATCCTTAGGGAATTGAAGGCTTGGGTCAAAGTCAAGGTTCCTTGTTTATGTCTAAGACCTTTAGCAAAGTCGGACCAAGATGGAGGAAGTTTGTCTATAAGGCAAGACACTTTATAATCCTCGCTAAACTTAGAGCCATTCTCCTCAACGGCCCTTAAATGGTCTTGGAACTCATGAATTTGGTCACTAATTGCTTTTCCCTCGACCATAACAAACTTGTTAAAGGTAGACGCATTAAAGCGTTCTATACCGGCATCATCAATGCCATATTCACCTTGTAAGATATTCCAAAGTTCCTTAGCACTTTTTGTAGCATGATATACATCATAAAGACGATCCGAAAGGGCACTTAGGATTCTATTAAGGCAATGAAACTCAATTTGTTCGGGAGTATACAAAGAACTCGACTCCCGAGGTTGACTATTGTTTTCCTCTATTGCCGAGATGAAGCCTAAAACGGTAAGCCAATATTTCATTTGTCTTTGCCATCTTTTAAAATTTTGTCCATTAAATTTTTCGGGTTTAAGGGTGATGGTTTCATCATTAGATGCCATAGGAATAACTAAGGCAAAGAAAACTAACTGTGAGAACAAAAGGCTAAGTCTCAATACTTTAACTAAATAATTGACTAAAAAATATAAGCAGTAAAAGAAGTAAATAAAAGTGACTAATTGTGAATTGAAAAGTCAAGCAGTTTTTTTTTAATGCAAACAGTAAACATGAACAGTACGAACAGTAACGAAACAGTGCGTGAACAGTATGAACAGTACGCGAAACAGTATGTGTGCACAGTAATCTCAAGAATATGAACAGTACATTACGTGAACAGTATATATATATAAAAACATGAACAGTATACGAAGTTAATAAATCTTAGTCCAAAATTGCAAATTGTCACTTCTAGACATAACCAATTTAAACAATAAAAATTATAAACTCGATTATCAAACATATACAAATCAAAGCTACGATAAAGCCTTTAGATTGTTAGGAAAATTAGCTTGGATTTGCTTCGTCAATTTCAAAATAATTGATCATAAAATATGACTAAAATATAATTGCATAACCATGAAAATAATAAAAACTTATGGCTAACTTAAAATATATTAGACATGCAAAATAAGCATATTATAAGCATATAGTTAATATACAAAACAAATGTCAAGTATTATAACTAGCATGCAATTTCAAGATATAGAGAATTAAAATAAATTTGCGCTGGCCTGTGAGAGTCGCGATAAAATCGCTGTCCTAAAGGCTTTATCGTCTCCCTACGCACGGGTTCCAACGAACGATAAACCCTCCAAGATAAAACCCAAGGCTCGCAGCGTTGCCTTCTCTATGTGTGCGTCCACAGGAAGACGGTTGAACTAGCCCGATCAAGTTGCCCAAAAACCAAAAGTATAGAATGTAGAGAGCATATGAAATATCAAGAATATGCTTTGATATGTGTGTTCTCCATGGAAGGAGTGGTCTCCTTTTATAGTAGAAGAAGACTAGGGGTTACACACATAATAAATAACAACGGTCAAAAACATTATGAATAACATTATGACAAAGTTTAATACCATAGGTTACTTTGACTAACATAAATAAAGAAAATAAATTAAGATTTTAAAGCTTTACTAAAAGAATTTGTAAATAAAATAAAACAAATTCTAACAGATACTTCCTGTCCAGTGGATGAAATGTTTTTTAGATACTAACTTCATCTTACTTTCCATTGTACTTTGCTTTGCTAACTACAACATTAAATCCCTTGAGAGTTCGATACAATGTTTTCTCATACACCCGATCGTCCCGAACGTTTTACTCCATCACCTTTATATGCTTATCTTCTTGCTATCTTCTCCCCAACTCCATCAATCCTAATGTTATAAATATACCTAAATTACGGGGCTTTATGTTCCAAACCTTATTATTTGTGAAATTTTTTCCCCAGGCTCTTTCTTTCATGGCTGGAATAGCACTGATGAGCAAGCGCGTGCTAATAGGCATCAATGTTATCTATGGAAGAGTCCTAATGACAATTCTCCCCAACAATTTATGAAAAGAAGGAGTCTCTTATTAATTGTTTCTCTGTTTACCCAAAATACATTAAAAATATGCCCACAATATTAATATGACAAATCTGAGGTGCTTCCAAGGATGATGACTACCTCAGTTTGGCTCAAATATACCGAAAAAACTGCCATTTGTTAGTGCAGTTGAAGAATTTTATCTATGTTTCGTAGTTGATTGAGCTTTCTTATTAGTGTCTTTTCCCCCCATAGGCCTCAAAGGTGTTTGAATAAAATGTGCAATTTGATTGTGAAGCATGTGTGTGTTTGTGTATGAACGCGTGTACAAAAATAGTGCAAACATAGGTCCTCTTTGCAACTACGTATAGTTTTGGAACCTTTTCTGAGCTCATTACCTTCATTACTAGGATAATCAATTTATGTTTGCAGTTGGTTATTCTAGCGTTACCTTCTACACATATTTTCAAGATATGTATAAATTATTTCTTGATATTACAAGTAAAATTAGTTGTTATTTGGTGAGTAATCTTTAGTTGTTATGACACTTTCTTCTTTGATAGGACATTCTCTACTAAGCAACAATAGTTTAGTGAAGTTTAGTAAATTATATGTTGAACGCATTAATAGTTGCACCTTAATTTCGCTTAAAAACATATCTTCGATCTGCCTATAGTTCAGACCTCTTTATGCACTTGAAGCAACAAACAGAGAAAAGATCACTAGGTTACAAAGAAACAACACGTTATTTGCCTAGATACTGATGAGAGTTAACATAGCTGATCAAGTATTTAAGGTATGTACATCTATTACAATAGCAATATAATTTCTACTTAATGTCCCAGTCCTACTATAATCTATGTTATATGGACTCGGTGTGAGTGTCTGGGTCACCTACATGTCCAAGCGTCTAATATGTCTAATTTTTAAAATCAAAGACACTCGGACACGAAAAAAAATTCAAGTTTGTAATTTTTATAGTTGTTCCTAAGGTAAATTGGTCTTTTATGTGTCGTACATTGCCTTAAAAAAATTATCTCATCTAAAGGCTATGAGAATTGTATGGAATACCATAGATAGCTTTCATAGTTGCATATCCTGTAAGACGTGTCGGACACGTATCCTATACACATGTCGAAGTGTCGGGTATCCAGTATGGATATTTCTGGTATTTCGAAGAGGCCATGGAACATAGATACCATAATAGACTAGGCCTAATCCTTTCTTTCTTCACTAGTTTTCTTTGGTTATGACTATACCCTAAGTAATTAGGCAGTAGCTTGAGAGGTAGTTTTGGTATTTCACATATTCATTAGAGAGTGAATTAATACATGTCTTGGATGTCATTCTGGAGGAATTGTGGTAGATAAGAAAGGAAATTACATATGACAACTGATTATAATTTAATCAAATTTTAGCAGGACCGCTCTCAAAGCATATATAGTTGGAAGTATCTATTTTCACACCCTATATGCAGTTACACACCCTTTTTTGTTGCTAAAAAAATACATGAATGACAAAACATATGTCGTTTAATGACGGATGATAATATGGAAAAACGTGATAAGGTGCAAAAATAGACATTCCTTGAATATTTCACATGTGTGTCGGGAGCTTTAAGTTAATTTTGCCCCAGTAAAATGTCATGACAAAAACCACTATTAGTGCTCCATTTTATCTTACTGAAACATGGAGCATTATTTAATGTTGTGGCCATACTATACTACTTAATATATCTTGTTTAATTATGATTAGCTAAATGCAAATTCTAATTCCCTATCCAAACAATGAGATCGCACACCTTTTGTGACATATATAGCTGTAGATACATGAACATAGCAAAAACTTTGTGTAGATATACCTCACCTTTTGTATATTACACATTCATAGTGAGGTAGATGTATCTTTAAAGTTGTTGAGAAATCTTCCTAAGTTAAGTTATTGACAAATATGTAGCATCTTCAGCCATGCCAACAAATGCTAAGCCAAGACCCAAATGGAATTCATAAGGGTGGTTGTGAGTAATGAGAAGACTGTTGTGGTTAGGTTCGTGGAGAGGTGCCGATTGACAATAATAGTAGTTGTGATAGATGGTCATCGTAGAGGAAGAACGCCTCTTTTTTTTTTTGGTCGAAACAGAAATTTATTACTAAGACAATAATTTACAAACTTAAAAGAGCACAAACTAACGTTTGGCTCTGGAAAGTACAACAAAGTACAGCAAATAAAGCACATGCATGAACAACATGGCTTTGGAGGAAAGCAGTAAACATAAGTATTACCATTGTTGGATTTTGAAAATTCATATCAAATGGTAACAGGGTGGAGAAGATGCATTGGGGCATCAATTCCAAGGGCCGCATAAGATGGCAGTTTATATTACTGCCGCGGTTTTCATCGGATCCAACGGAGATGGAGAGGAATCCCAAGGCCAGATCTGAAAGATCCGCAGCTCGAAAGGAAAGAACATCATCCCGCTCAGCTAGATCCGTCCACTTCGAACCACAATCCCACCATGTCGGACCCGCATCGGAGATCTCAACCGAAACCAACCGGATCAGAGGTCCAGTGACCGCGACGGATCTGAAAAAACCTTTCAGATATGAGGATAGCGAATGGGAGGGAGTAGACTTGTGGTTGAAGGGCTGCCGATCTGTGGGTGGTGGTGTAGATCGGAGGGTGGAGGATGGTGGCGGCGGATGAGGGAGAAATGAGTTGCCCAGATTGGAGGAACAAAAGGTGCTGGGGACGGCATCAAAAGGAGATGGAGGATGAGGATTTGCAGAGCGAGGGCCTCCCCTTCCCCCTCCATCTCCCATGGCAGTGAGGTGGGAAGGGGCGGCAAGCAGGAGAGTGGAGAAGACGATGAACAGTAGAGAGAAAGGACGGGTCTCTGTTTCGATTTTTCTTTTGATTTGCCGGTGGGGATCGAGGAAGAACGCCTTAACAATTCTTGGAGAGGTGCTATTGGTGATTAATGGTACGACAATGCTTGGAATTGACATTGCTTGGTATGCTTGGGGCTTTAAGAAGAGGGCTTGGTGGTTAATGAGTCATGGTGATGGTAATTGTTGTATATAGGAATTAAATGAATGATTAAACGTGGGGGTGGGTGATGGTATGGCAATGCATGAAATTGATGGGGATTGAAGGTAGAGAAATCTAACAAATGGCTATGGTGGAGGAATATATGTGTTAGCCATTTAACAAAACTAGCAAAAGGCGGGAGAATTACACTACAAGAAAACAGGCTTTTAGCGACGGAGAAATCCGTCGCTAAAAGCCCAAAATCCGTCGCTAAAAGAATTAGCGACAGATTCACCGTCGCTAAAAATCCCTCGTATAAAAGCCCGTCACTAATAGTTTAGCGACGGAATTTTTAAATCCGTCGCTAAATATGTGATGTTTACCGACGGATTTATTTTTCATTAGCGTCGGATATTCCGTCGCTAATTATATTTTTAGAATTTTAATTTATTTTCTTTTTTGTCTAATTAGCGACGGATTAAATATTTAGCGACGGAATATTCCGTCGCTAAAAATCTTATTTAGCGACGGAATATTCCGTCGCTAAATAACTGATTGAAAGGAATACTTTAGCGACGGAATAAATCCGTCGCCAAAAGTCAATTTTTTTTTGAATTTTTTTTTTCAATTACCTAAACCTGTAATACAATTTTCAATTCGCAACAACAACGTACAATAATCAATACAGAAAGAAATATATATAATCAATTATAAAAAATATTTATTATAAAAAAAACTCATACATGTACACAGCTGGGAACCGGATATAGCCGGTTAGGAGAGGGGAGAAGAGTACAAGCCGGGCGCGGGGGGTGGGGGGGAAGCTAGGAACGGGCACGGGAAGGGGCTCATCAGGGGTTCCCGAGTCCCGGATCTAGATCCTGCTGGGCAGCCGGGGCGGCCGGTCTAGCAGTGCCCTGCTCCCTCATCATCCGGCACACCACTGTAGCAATGCGCTCGATATCCTCCTCGTTCAACTGAGGCCGAGGAGCCGGTGTCTGTGGAGGGGCAGCAGGGGGTGAGGACGCTCCTATCACGGCACGAGGAGTCGTGCTAGGCAGGCCGCGTATGCGGCCTTTCGGCCGATTCACGACCTCCGGCGTATCCAGCCATCGCTTCAACCCCCAGTACTCGCAGCCGTACTAGTGGACGCTGATGGCTGTCCGGACTGCTGCTCGGACCCCTTAGCTGTTCATACGAGGCCTGCAAAAATAGTGGTTTAACGATATGTTAGGGCATGAATTAACGAAACATACATCGAGGATAGAAAAAAAAAACATTAACTTAAAGAAATTGACTCACATCGATCCGCCGGGCAATATCTGAAATATAGTCGCCCGCCTGGTGCGTCTCGTCCTTGTCCTTCTTCCGCACGTGCGTCTGAGTATAGGTCAGAGCTATGACCTCATCCTCCTCTAGATCCGGGTGCTCGACCGCGTTCATATGTCGGACGATGTCGTGTGGCACCGACCCCCCCGTGTGCGTCGGATCTCTGTTCTGTCTGTTCTCAGCCCCGCTCTTACTCTTGGCGTCCCAACCTGGATCTGCAGCCCACCGATCTATCATCTCCCCCCATACACGGTGAGATATCCAATGTGGGGGATATTTCGTCATGTCCGTCATCGGGGCACCCGCGGGCAGCGCCTTCTTCGCCCGGTCCCGTGCATCGTGGAGCCATCGCCGGTAATTCTTGCCGATGTAGGCAAAGAAAGCCTGCTGCCCCAGTGCCTGCTGCTCAGGCGTATCAAACGTGAACCCCTCCTGTAATGCATTCAATAACACAAATTAACAACATAAAACAAACTGTAATTTAACATTTACTAACGCTGAAAAAAATACTTCACCGTACCAGCCACTCCTCCCATAGGGCCTCCCTCGCAGCGGCATCCCAGTCCTTCCAGTACAGGCGTGGCTCGAAGAATCGGCCCTTCACAAGAACGCCGATCTTCGTCCTCGCCATATTCTCCAGGATCCTGCCAAAGAAGTAATTAAATTAATTAATACAGTTCAAATATAAATTAACACCCAAAAATTTTAAACATAAGGCATGAGGTGATATTTTTAGTACTTACAGGCCCTCCTGCGTGAGCGTAACTCTCTGTTTACGCTGGGGGTCGATGCGTACCCCGCGTGTCGGACCACGGCCTCGTCGAGATCCTACAAAACACAGACATTAATACAGTTCAAATATAAGGCTAGCGAAAATGTACGAAACACCGTTATCAACTATACCTGAGGTAGAACCCACGGAAGATGGAGACGGCTGGGGCGATGGCTGGGGCTGGGGCGACGGTGACGGCGACGGCTGGGGCTGGGCCCCCGATGGCTGTCCGCGATCACTCTGTGCCTCGTCATCAGTAGGCAATGACGAGGTGGGACTAACCGGGGAGGAAGCAGCTCGGCGTCCAACCCGGCCACGAATAGCCCGTATCCTATCCATATCTGACTTCATATAGATTATATACAAAGACATTAACACGTGAAAAACAATAATTTAGGCATAAATCATCATCGGCACTATATATATATATATATGAACGGATGTGCAAAAACACATCAATAAACACCAAGTTCTAAAATGTTACTACATTTTTCCCGTGATGTTACAACATTACAAGTCAATCATTTTCAGTTTGCGAATCATCTTCATCACTATCCTCGTCGCCCTCTTCTTCGTGGGACTCGTCGTCTTCTTCATCTTCTAATTCATCCTCTTCATCAGTAGACTCGGTCACATCATCTCCAACACTTTCAACATCTTCCGCGTCATCATCTACGACTTCTTCTCCCACAAGAAGTGTTGTTGGAAGAGGAAGATCGTCCTCCTCGTTGTTGACCTCAACAGGGAACAAGACACGTGGTTGGTCGGCTTGAAAGGAGTCTAGCTCACTGTCATATGTCACGGGAAATTTCTTGGACTTGATAGTTGTATACCAATGAGATTTGGGATTGGCGACGTCCTCCGCGTAAAAGACTTGTACAGCTTGACTAGCAAACACAAAGGGCTCGTTTGATGCAAGTCTTGACTTGACATTGACATCTACAATCCCTTGAGAGCTAACACGGATTCCTCTGCTGCATGTGACATCGAACCACGTACACTTGAACATTACCAGGCAGTTTTGGGAACCCAGATATGTTAGCTCAACAATCTCATCTAGCTCTCCGTAAAAATCCATGCAATTCTCGGCATAACAGTCGCCGTTGACCAAGACTCCACTGTTTTGGGTTTGTTTTGTTCGGTCATCATCTTTTATGTTAAACCTAAACCCGTTGATGATATAGCCTCCGTAACAGGATGTTTGTTTGTTAGGGCCTTCGGCTAGTAATTTCAAGCAGGAGGCCACTGGTGTATCCATTACCCTTTGATGACTAGTAATTTCAAGCAGGAGGCCTCTGTGAGAGTACTTCTTCACCAGATGGGTAGTCCAGTGTGATAACCTCACGCTCTGTGGTTCCATCAAATTTATCCTTCTGCGTACGAAACTGATCGTCTGGTGGCAGCCGCTTACGGTGACATCCGAACCACAAGGCCTTTCCGTCGTGCTTTAACGTATGACCGGGGTTCACGCCCATACAAGCAGGGCATGCTAACTTCCCATGTGTGCTCCAGCCACACGTCATTCCCAATGCGGGGAAATCATGTATAGTCCACATCAAAGCAGCCCTCATCTGAAAATTTTGTTTAAGGGATACATCATATGTTTCGACTCCATGATTCCATAATTGTTTTAACTCATCAATCAACGGCCTTAAATACACATCTATGTCCTTACCGGGACTCTTCGGCCCCGGAATAAGCAACGACAAGAACATATACGGCTTCTTCATGCACATGCCTGGTGGAAGGTTGTAAGGGACAATAATAGCAGGCCAACATGAGTAAGGCGTGGTAGATTGACCGAAAGGGTTGAACCCATCGGTTGTCAGACCAAGTCTAACATTTCGAACTTCCTTAGCAAAAACTGGATGCCTGCGGTCAAACTCCTTCCACGCCTCTCCATCAGCTGGGTGTGTCAGCACATCGGCATCGTTGCTGCGAGTCTCACGGTGAGCCCTCATATGTTCAGCCGTACTGGAGGAGTAGTACATTCTCTGAAGCCGTGGTGTGACCGGGAAATAGCGCAATATCTTCCATGCAATGTTTTTCTTCTTCCCTTTGTCCGGTTTGTACCTCGAATGATCACACACTGGACATAATGACAAATCCTTATTCTCTTTCCAGAATAATACACAATCGTTATTGCACGCATCTATCCAGTCGTAGCTCAACCCAAGTTTCATCATCATCTTCTTCGCGTCGGAAATCATATCGTGCCTCCTCCCTAACTTCAGTTTGACTAGCCAGGTTGGACGACAATACTATCGTTTCCCCGTGCTGCGTCCACCTTGTGTATCCACCCATAAAACCGTACCGACGAAGATGCCATTTTACTTCAATTCTTTTTCTCCAGTGCAACAACTCACATCTACCGCACGGGCACCTTATCTTATCAAGGTCAACATGTGCAGGATGCGCATAAGCGAAGTCGAGAAATTCGTCAACCCGACACTCAAAATCTTCAGCATTCTTCCTTTTCATCCAACTTCGATCGACTGACATGACGACTGAATTATCGTACTGTATACCACCTTCAGTAATGACCAGTGATTAGGCATTGCCGATGTAAATATCAATGCATGAATGTTACAACACGTCTACATATTTCCCCTCCACTCTTGAACAGGTAGTGGTCCTATCCCATTCAGAAAAGCACATGTTTATAAAACAGTGAATAACTCATGCTTAGTCCGATGTCTGTGGAAAATTCGGCAGCACCTCCCTGCATTTCTCCAAGTACACCACATCGATTAGGTGTTCTAACATTCATCTAACCTTGCTCAGGAAGGTTTGATGGATGTTAGAACACCAGATCTGTATGCACCCGGAGAAACACACGAGAACGTGTACCAAATATCCACGACATAGAACATAAAGCATGAGTCAAAATACTGTTTTATAAACAATTAGCTTTTCCAAACTGTCCAAACTGGACATCCAAAGGCTCATTACAAGGCATTACTTTGTAATGAGTACCTTTGAACGGGAACTAAGGGTTTTTATGCATGCATGTGTTCAGAAATTGATAAGATATGCAAGAATCTTTCCGAAATATCAAAACTGCAGAATGATCGTTGCATATGTTATCAATTCCACATTAAATAGAACTCGTTGGCAACGAGTTGAACCATCTCGTTGCCAATGGACTTCTCAAAACAACAATTAATATAAAGAGGGCAGGGTTTGTAAACAACGAGTAATTGAACCATCACTGGGCAACATAGAGTAATTATGGGATGTACAAGGGCTAATTAGGGCTAACTGGGTTATTAGGGAACAAGACACGATTATTAATTATAGCTGATTAGAGTTGATTAGGACTAAGTGATTTATTAGATAATCGAAAACAGAGGATCTTGAATACTATTCGAAATTCAGAAGAACTGCGTGGGGGGGCCATTGAACAGCTGGAAAAAGGGGTTATTTAGTCCTAATTAGAGTTTAATTGTGCCGAGTAGTGATGATTAGTCCTAATTAGGGCTAATTGGGTTATGTTAGGGCTAATTAATGTTAATGAGGGATAGTTTCGGATGATTATAGCTGACTAGGGTTGATTAGGACTAATTAGAGTTATGTAGTCCTAATTAGGGTTTAATTGTGCCGAGTAGTGCTGATTAGTCCTAATTAGGGCTAATTAGGCTTAATTGGGTTATGTTAGGGCTAATTAATGTTAATGAGGGCTAGTTTCAGATAATTATAGCTAATTAGGGTTGATTATGACTAATTAGGGTTTAATTGTGCCGAGTAGTGATGATTAGTCCTAATTAGGGCTAATTAGGCTTAATTGGGTTATGTTAGAGCTAATTAATGTTAATGAGGGCTAGTTTCGAATAATTATAGCTAATTAGGGTTGATTAGGACTAATTAGGGTTATTTAGTCCTAATTAGGGTTTTGATGGTGCCGAGTAGTGTTGATTAGTCCTAACTAGCGCTAGTTTGGCGTAATTGGGTTATGTTAGTGCAAATTATGACTAATTAGGCTAACTACAATCAATATGCGCATAATTGGGTTCATTTGGGCTAATTTGAGGTAATTACAGCTAATTTGAATTTCATCAGGTTCTTAGGGTTAATTAAAACTAATTAGGCTCGTTAGAGCTAATTAGGGTTAATTGATTTACTAAAATATTGTTAATCAGGACTAATTAGGGCTAATTATATCCAGCGCTGGAGTCACGATTAGATTCCAGGGGGTGCATGCTAAAAATGTCGCATTAACCTAGCTAACCTAAATTTAATGCACATTCAACAACCTCAATTCCGACACCTCATATAGGGTGTCGATATGGTGTCCGATACAAGTGTCTGACACCTCCGGACACGTGTCCGACACATACCGACACGTGTCCGACACATACCGACACGTGTCCGACGCCTCCAGACACGTGTCCGATGCCCACCGACACGCACCTCCAGACACATCGGCATACGTTAATTTGTTTTTTAAATGTCGGACACCGTCGATCAAACGTGGTGTCTGTGTCTGCGCTAACTAATAGGTATCTCAATCCAATTGGGTCCCATCCTCCGTCAACAATCTCAATTCTCAATTCTCAAATGCCCAATGCAATAAAAATTAACAAAAATCACACATTCAATCCAATTGGGTCCCATCCTCCGTCAATAATCTCAATATCTCAAATGCTCAATGCACAATTAACAATCTAAAATCATCAATTAACAACCTAAAATCATCAATTCATAATCGCAATTACTTCAAATGCACAGCTAATAACCTAAAATCATCGATCAATAATCACAATTCTAAAACGCACAATTAACAACCTAAAATTATCAAACAAATGATCAATGTTCAAATGGGAAAAAAATGTTCAAAATTCACATATCCGATGCGCTTGAATTATTTCAATTTAGGGTTCGATTGTATTAGGGCATTCAATTTAGGGTTCAATTAGTTTCATTTAGGGTTCGGTTCGATTAGGGCATTCAATTTAGGGTTCAATTACTTCAATTTAGGTACAATTAGGGGGTTCTATTGATTCAATTTAGGGTTCGGTTGATTTGAGGCATTAAATTTAGGATTCAATTAGTTCAATTTAGGGTTCGGTTGGATTAGGGGGTTCAATTAGGGTTCGGTTAGATTGGGGCAATCAATTTAGGGTTTAATTAGGGGTTCAATTAGTTTAATTTAAGATTCGATTCAATTAGGGCATTCATTTTAGGGTTCAATTACTTCAATTTAGGGTTCAATTAGGGGGTTCTATTGATTCAATTTAGGGTTCGGTTGATTTGAGGCATTCAATTTAGGGTTCAATTAGTTCAATTTAGGCATCGGTTGGATTAGGGCATTCAATTTAGGGTTCAATTAGGGTTCGGTTAGATTGGGGCAATCAATTTAGGGTTCAATTAGTTTAATTTAGGGTTCGATTGAATTAGGGCATTCAATTTAGGGTTCAATTACTTCAATTTAGGGTTCAATTAGGGGGCTCTATTGATTCAATTTAGGGTTCGGTTGATTTGAGGCATTCAATTTAGGGTTCAATTAGTTCAATTTAGGGTTCGGTTGGATTAGGGCAATCAATTTAGGGTTTAATTAGGGGTTCAATTAGTTTAGTTTAGGGTTCGATTCAATTAGGGCATTCAATTTAGGGTTCAATTGCTTCAATTTAGGGTTCAATTAGGGGGCTCTATTGATTCAATTTAGGGTTCGGTTGATTTGAGGCATTCAATTTAGGGTTCAATTAGTTCAATTTAGGGTTCGGTTTAGGGTTTAGGGTGCAGTTAGAAAGAACAAATACTTCTCCAAGCCTTGACTTAGTACTGAGAGAGAGCTGGCCTATGCAGCCATTTTTTACTTCAGAAGATTTCTTATTTTTATTCGCTACGGGAGTTTTTCGAATGTAATTAACGGTAACCACCTATCAGATCTCGCCAACAAAGAGAAAAGGGTAACAAAATTCGGACGCGAGTGTACGTGGTTCCCACGTATGACATTGCTTCAATGCTTCATTTCATACTTCTTCGTCAAATTTTCAATGCTTCATTTCATACTTCTTCGTCAAATTTTCAACTTTTAAGAACGAATTATTTATGACGATATCATGCGTGAATATTGTGACTTTGTCGGGGAATATACTGAGACATCCCAGATGAGTTCAATGGGCCGGCCAGTCAAGGGATTGCGTAGATTCTTCTACTAAGTCCACAAGAGGGATCCTACGGTTGCATGCATCTACATACACCGACAAGGCATTTAACCTTTGTTTAACCTTGAAGCATATACTAAGGGCGCTACAAATATACTACTGCTACCCGAATAACAAAATTTCGAAGACCAACAACCAAATAAGTTACAGTAAGAAACAGATTGGGCCTTATGGTGACCCACGTTAGACATTGAAAGTAGAGGCCAGAAAGTATTTGATAGTTAGGCTAAGACTTTCAGCCCACACGGCAACAACATGTATTCTGGATAAAAGCCCATACCCGTCGCAGACAGTGGTGGCAGACCGGCAGTGGTGGCGGCGCGACAGTGGTGGCGGCGCGACAGTGGTGGCGGCGCGGCAGTGGTGGCGGCAGATCGGCAGTGGTGGCGGCGCGACAGTGGTGGCGGCGCGACAGTGGTGGCGGCGCGGCAGTGGTGGCGGCAGATCGGCAGTGATGGCGGCGCGGCAGTGGTGGCAGCGCGACAGTGGTGGCGGCAGATCGGCAGGGGTGGCGGCACGGCAGTGGTGGCAGCGCGGCAGTGGTGGCGGCGGTCCGTCGATTTTGAAGATGGGCGACAGTGGCGGTGGCAGGCTCTATTCTGTCCAGGGCTAGGTTGACGCGGATGGCGACAGAAGCAATACCGCCGGGGAGACAGAGAGTGAGAGAGAGAGAGAGAGAAAGAGAGAGAGAGCAACGGGAGAAAGAAAGAGAGAGAGCAACGGGAGAAAGAAAGAGAGAGAGCAACGGGAAAAAAAACGAAAGGGGATCTGATCTTTTTAAGTCTTTTACCGACGGAACACACCCGTCGGTTAAAGTCCGTCGGGAAAACCCTACTTTCACTGACGGGTGTTTTTACCGACGGAATTATTCCGTCGTTAAATAGTTTTACTGACGGACTTTTACCGACGGTTATTTCCGTCTCCGAAACGACTTTTAGCGACGGATTTTATTCCTGCGCTAAAAGTCTGTCGCTAATCTCCTCTTTTCTTGAAGTGTTATCTTTTGATAATTTTTTTTTCTTATTTACTTCAAAGAAAAGATATTACTGCAAAAGGTGTACCATAGTACGATACGTCGCCATGGAGATGCAAATATGGCAATGGTGGTCATTGTGGAAGTTGAGCATTAGTTGAGGAAGAAACGTGACAGTGATGCTGAAACCAGGGATTTGAGGAAGGACGGGGTGCGTGAGAAAGGATGATGATTTGACAGATATTAAGATCATATCATTTTTACTCTATGGCCTAAACGTTGGATATTAGCTCGAGTACAAAATACTTTATTTTTAGTATTTTGATTGGCAGCCGACTTTGGAGGTCGTTCGGCATTAATTGACACTTTTTATTTTTTTGGTTTCAAAATCTCAAGATTAACTCGATAACAACCTGCTACAAGAACCTGCTTTGACATATATGTTACGGTCAACATTTTGTTTAGTTAGAAGAAAAAAGTAAGTAAAAAACCTTGAATCCATTATACATATATGAAATTTTCATCTACTCCTTCAATTATATTCAAATCCCGTCCCATGCTTCGAATAAACAAGGCTTAATCCCAAAATTGTACCTTCAAGTTTACCCCCAGTACAACTTTAGTACCCAAATTTGAGAGTGCGCCAAAAAAATACTTAACTTTTAAATAAAAATAAGTACCTCGACTGATGGATAACCGATGTCATTAAAAAGTCAGAGGGATAGGACTATCATTATGAAGAAAAGAAAGGACATAGAAGCTTTCCATGTGGCCACATGGCTATCCTTTTGTGCATTTTCAATGTACTTTTTTTACGTTTCCAATACAAATTGATTTTTTATTCTCTCGTTCTTCTTTTTTTTTCTTTTCTCTCTCTCTCACATGAAGACCCATCACCCACTTCTTCTCTTTTATTTTCTTCTTCTCTCATCTCATCTCATCTCATCTCTCTCTCTCTCTCTCTCTCTCTCTCTCACACACACACACAGACTACACCCACTTTCTCTCTCTTTTTTCTTCTTCTTCTTCTCCTCTCTCCTTCATTTCCTTCTCTCTCTCTCTCTCTCTCTCTCTCTCTCATACATGCAAACCTACTTTCTCTCTCTTTTTTCCTCCTTCTCTCCCTCTCCTTTCCTTCTTTCTCTCTCTCTCTCTCTCTCATACATGCAGACCCACTTTCTCTCCTTTTTTTTCCTTCTTCTTCTCAGTCTCCTTCATTTCCTTCTCTCTCTCTCTCTCTCTCTCTCTCTACATGCAGACCCACTTTCTCTCCTTTTTTTTCCTTCTTCTTCTCAGTCTCCTTCATTTCCTTCTCTCTCTCTCTCTCTCTCTCTCTCATACATGTAGTGTAACATCTCGGTAATTTTCCAGAACGTTAAACAATCGATTGATCATTTACGATAAGAGAATAATACCTCAAACTTAACCAAATAATATCACAAACGTCAGAACAACTAATCAATAAATTAAATCATACTCCTAATAGGCTGTCATAATTGGAACAACTAAACTAAGTCCGAAAAATTTAAATAATGATGTTAACCCGCACAGGGGTTCTATCGATCAATACTATCTTAATTTCTCTCTCTCTCGGCTCTCATCCATACTCAGGCAACTTGCGGAAAGGAAATCAAAGGAGAGTGAGCTTTTGAGAGCCCAGTAAGGTCGCACAAAGATTTAAAACAACAAAATGATACGAACGATTTTATATTCAAGTCAAACAATAATTTTTGAAACATTTTTAAATGAAATCTCAATTGTTTAGATATAAAGACAGGGACGGGTATTAACTCAATCCCTCAATTAGCAGTTATTCAAAACACTTTATGTATAATAAAACATGAATAGAAAACGTTGAACATGAGCAGTACACTATAGCAAAGCCACCCGACAGTGCTCGATACGCTTTACATATGTATATGTACACTGACTAGTCCATCTAGGTACTAGTTTAACCCAACCAACAGACTATCTTTATAACTCCAGCAATACAGACCATCTTTATAACTCCCAAATTACTAACTCATGTCAACATTTAGAAGGAGTAAATACAATTGAAAATGCTTTACGATGAGCAGTCAATAAACATATCAAATTGTAACAACCCGAAATTCTCGGATCGTTAACCGATCAATCCATCAAATCTCAACTGTTCAATTTATTCATTTCCAATGATGATAACCCAACAACATCCATGTCAGAGCACTACAATCCATCAACTGTCTTAACAAACCGTCCCAAAACAATAGTAAAGTACTTAAATTATTAAATTACATAACGGTTCTCTAACAAGGCTAAATAATCATAATGAAAAAACAATCAACTACTTTAAAGTTCAAGCCCGTCCGTCCCGAACTCTTACTGACAGTTAGTTCCTGCAGAAAGGAACAGAATAAGGGAGTGAGCTTTCGAGAGCCCAGTAAGGTCGCTCAACATTTAGTAGGGATTACAACGATTTGGTCAGAAGGTTATATCAATGACAGTATAGAAACAATATTCTCAAATTTCTCAATTCAAGATTCAATAAATACACTTTCAATTTCACTAAAGCAATGCAGATGATATTGAACATGAGAATATTGCAAAGCCACACAGGCAGTGCAGGGTAACACTTAGCAAAGCCACACAGGCAGTGCTTAATAACAATATGGTTACATATGCATATGAACACTAGCTAGACCCTCAAGGTACTAGCATTTCCCGACAATAACAGACCATCCTTATATCACCCCCGATACAGACCATCCTTATAACTCCTCAATACACTACCTCATGCCAATATGCAGAATGCAATAAGCGATATTACAATGAACAAATCGACACTCAAAGAGAAATAAGTACTGAGCATCGAATGAGATTTTCAATAAACGTGCCAGGCTCAAACAAATGTTATTAATGACAAACGATACAATTTCATCACAATTATAATTGAGTCCAAAGAAATAACGATAGCAAGTCAGAATAACATATGAATCAAATAGAGGAGTTAGGTTCGGATGAAATTCCCTTACCTCGATCCAAGCGCTGAAACTAAAACGCTTTCGAACAAATCCTCGAAGTTAACCTAGGCTGGCAAAGTCATTTATTAGAACACTTATCCATACTAATATGTTAGAAACCTAAAATATCTACCCACAACGTACTCATTTCTCTATCCGGAACGACGAACGTCAAAGCAGTTTACCACTCGGTCAACCTAAACCGACACTCGTCACACTCCACGAGGCTCCGACACATCCCAAAAATAATCTTATCATTCATTAAGCATTATTATAGCTTAATAGAGCATATGGGGTAAAAATATATGTTTTTGATTAATTTCGAAATAAAAAATAATTTTCTTAAATACACTAAAACCAATAAATTTCCATAATTGCTTCTAGTTGGAAAATAAGTCTCATAATTTTTGTAACAGCTTGAAAATATGTATAAAAATTATATAAATTTAAATCAGAAATTAAAAAGCATTAAAACGATTTTTCAAATATTCGTTTTGCTAAAAATAATGCGATACGGAAACCATAGCAAATCAACCCCAAAAATCATAAAACTTTTACTGAATCTTTATTATACCATAAAGACATTACTAGAATTTTTCCCAAAACATTTTCTGGGTTTAAGGTCTCCAAAACAATTTTACAAAATCTGAAATTACAAAAAATACTATAAATTCATATGATCGCAGAAAATTATAAAAGTTTGCCACAAATACTAATATAGTCTAACGCTTTATACTCTAAAGTTTTATGCACTAGTGACCACCATACACTATCGAATGCTCGCAGCGCACTTAACGCTAACCCGTTACACCTACTGCACAATTTACAGTGACCCAAACCCAATTCACTTCCAGTTCACTTCCTTCTTCTTCTCCTTGTTCATTGCACTCATAGACTATTGCACTCACAGACCCCATGAAACTCACACCCCACAGTCATTACATTCACAAAACACACGCACATGCATACATTACACACACACCACTCATACACTCACACACCTTTCACACAGCACTTTGATTTAATATTAGTATACACAACACTCACACACGCACACACCCATTACACACTATATATACAGCACTACACACACAGAGCCAACTGCCTCTAGGCAGCTTCGCACACACATCACTACACACAACTCACGCATCCAGTACCACAGTGGTCTTCTCTCTTCCCACACAGCACCACGGCAGCCCCATGGCTGCTCTCTCTCTCATCTTCCACACAGCACCACGGCAGCCCCACGGCAGCCCCATGGCTGCTCTCTCTCTCTCTCATCTTCCACACAGCACCACACTTCATTCACTCAACTCTCATGTAACGTATATATGTATACCTCACCACAGCTGCCCTCACGCACACATATACGTGCACACGACACACCCACGCAAAATACATATCATACTCACAATTAAGTTTCCTTGCGGCAATTCTTTATGCCTCTTGTACACATGCATATCCCACAAGAATCAACACAAATTTAAGCACTCATGCACCTGGGTTTCCCTTTGTTACTCCTTATTCCCATATTCACAGAACACACACACACACACCACTACTAACGCATCACAACAGCCTTGCTCCTCCCTTCCCTTTTTATGTACACAAACCCATGAAACAAACCACTACTTACCCACTAAACCCCATCCTTTGACACATATAATAAACACCAGGTTAGGACAACCGTGAAGCTCCCCTCCCATTCGAACCATAACGGCATTGAAACGCATCTTACGGAAGTCTACATGGTGTCACAGCCACCACAGCTGTGACTGCTTGATGGCTGGTTACACTCACGGAATCACGGAATTACACACACAAAACACCCAGCTAAAGCGCTCCCTTAAACCATAAATCTGTGAACAATTTGTAAAAGAAAAGGTTTAGGAACACTTACTGGAAAAAATCAAGGACGATCGCCGGAATCTTGTCATGTCCTTCCTCTCTATGTGTATCTCTCTAGCTCTCCCTCTCTCTCGACAGTGGTTGTCACGGCTGAATTGGGAGCCCTTGAACGGCTGCCCAAACGTGCCATATGTGTATATATATGCTAAAAGAAACCCTAGTTGGAAACCTGTAAAGAAAGCTCTACACATCCATTTGTCGTTAAACTTCTAACCCAACTTATTATTGCGAAAATGGTCCCATAAATATAATATTTATGATACATGATTTGTTAGGAAAATTATAAATAGATTGTTACACATCCGGTCTGGAAATCGTCGCTAATAAGTACACCGCTACTAAAAATTTAATTGTCGCTGAAAGTATACCGAATGTTAATGTAGATAGTTCGCCGTGAAGAGTACCCGTTGGCGTTAAGTAAATATATATAAAAAAATGTCGCTAAAGGTTGTCGTAAAAAATTCGGTCACGCTAATCATCACTAAACACTTCAATCAATATTACTTATGAATGTTAACATCAAATTATTAATTATTATTTCTAAAATAATTTTGTCGCTAAGTGTCACAAACTATAACGCTCAGCTCCTCTAACCTACAGCATTTCTCTTTTTCTTTTTTACCGTAAATTAGCATAAAATTTTGGGATGTTACACAAATGAAAAATGGATTCCAAAATGAGATGAAACAGAATTTCAAACGATCGCTATAAGACTCAATTTAGGGTTTCATGGGCAATTTCAAAACATTTTTTATAACAAACATAAATTCGAATCAATGTAGTTCATAAAGCTTTCATAATAAAACATTTGAAAACAGAACGATGAAGTAGGGTTCGGATAGAATTCCTTACCTCAGTCCAAGCTAAGCAATGCTACACAACCTCGATTAAAAATTCTATGAATAAACCTAGATTAGCAAATCCATTTGTTAGAACACAATCTATGTTACAATACTATACACCTAATATCAACTACCCACAATGTACTCACTCTCACTCCGAAATCGAGCAGCTCAAAACGGTTCCTGCACACAGGCAAGCTAACCGAAAACACTATACACTCCTTAATGCGTAACGATACCTCAAAGTTCATAATAAATTATAATAAAACACTTTTATAGTTTTAAACATTAATAAAAGTCAAAATATGAATTTTCTGAAATTTTGAATAATTTCGAATTAAAAATAATTTTTTTAAATACACTAAAAACCCATAAATTGCCAAAATTTCTTCTAGCTGAAAATAAATCCCTATAATTTTTATAAAAAAATTTAGAATACTTACAAAAAATTTAGAAATTAAAATCAGAATTTAAAAGACATCAAAACTATTTTTAAATTTTTTGTTTTGCTAAAACTAATGTGATACGGAAACTATAGCAAATCAACTCCAAAAATCATTAAATTCAAACTAAGTCTTATTTATACCATAAATACATTACTATAATTTTTCCCAGGATACTTTCAGGGTTTAAAGGCTCCAAAAGAATTTTACGAATATGAAATTACAGAAAATACAAACAATACATACGATCTCAGAAAATTATAAACTTTTGCCACAAATCCCAATATAGCCTAATGTATTATACTGTAAATTTTTACGTGGTAACGATAACCGTGCACTAATTTATGTACGCGTCGAACTTAACGCTAACCCAAATTACCGGTTCCTTATTTCCTTTCTTCTCTTTACTTTCTCTGCTTCACTGGACCTCAACATACACCACACTCAACAGCCCACTCTCTTCACGAAGCACCCTCACAGATTACCAAAACCTCGCATCATTCCTTTCTCCATTACACCCACACCCACTCACACACATACAATAACCAACACTCTTATACTCACATTAACACACCCAGCACTTATATTCCCTCCATTTCACCATCATTTACACAAGTTCAAAAAGAGAAGAACATTACTCATTTGCATGCCCACTGCCGTCAGACAGTGGGCATGCATGCAAATACATGATTCTCTTATAGTATTTCCTTCATTTAACCACTCAAACACCTGACCTCAACTCACCCTGCACACACAGCACATGCAAACACTCACACCACAATCACACTACACTCACACACACACAGCTACACGCACAAGACACCACTCACTGACGGACACACCCACAAACACACTAACGCACCCACTGTTTTACCCATTTATGCTTACCTTATTCACACCTAAATACACACACAAGAACCCATAAACACTCATTCCCCTACACTCCCTCACAAACTGCAAAACCCAACACACATATATGCACCCACAAATACACCCACACTCACTATTGCGCCATATTCTTTCTTGTTACATACTCCAACCAGCACCACACTCAACACACCCATTATTTCACTTTAATCTCACACACATATATACTATCAAGTTGTTCCCAACCCATTCTGGTCGTACCCAAAAGGCCCACTGCGGCCCCATTTTGCATGACACGTCCGCACAAGTAACAAACATTTTCAACGCTCACAACCGGTCAAAGCATGCACGCTCAAGTAACGTGACCAAGCCTCATGACACTTCGACCGTCGCACTTCGCCCGTGGTCCGGACGTCAACTCCGCGCCCCCCGTCGCCCGTCGTCCGGCCGTCAACTCCGCGACCCCCGTCGCCCGTCGTCCGGACTTCAACTCCGCGACCCCCGTCGCCCGGACACAACTACGCGACCCCGTCGCCCAAACACAACTCCACGACGCTCATCGTCCGTCGCCCGGACGTCGTCTCCGTGACCCCCGTCACTGACGTTCGAACGTCACACTCCAACACTCCACCGCGCCCGTGCGCCGCGCCGCTGATACAGTCGTGACCCCAGGCTCTCTGTCACACTATCATGCCCCCGGCACCTTACACACTCTGTCGCGCCCATGCGCCACCATTGACACCAACGAGCCCCCGCCACCTTACTCACTTCATCACGCCCATGCGCCACAATCATGCCATCATGCCCCCGGGCACCACACTCACTCACCACAACATGCGCACCTTGCCTTGGTCATGGAACATGCTTCAACCCACTCTCTGTAGTGTACATTATCCGCGGGGATAGGCGACTCCTCCGGGACATTATCTCTACCAGGGATTTCTTCAACTCCCCTTCCGCCAGGTAGACGGCTCCTCCGGGATGCTACCTTGGCCGGCCGGGTAGACGGCTCTTCCGGGATGCTACCTTGGCCTGCGGAATAGACGACTCCTCCGGGACACTATCTCCGTCAGGTTTCCTGCGTGACTGGCCTATGTGCTCCGGCACTGAGGGCTTGCGTCGGCACCTTTACGGACTATGACCCCCGGGTCACTCCGAGCCGGGAGCAGGTCTTCGGAGGGCATCGCGCCTAGTTCACCTGGCAGTTGGGCGTCGGGTCTTCCCCACTGCTGCCAGGCCTGTGGGACTCCGCAAGGGCTTGGATTGGAGGCTAGATCAAGGGGGTTTTGTGGCCACACCGACACTGTTGGAGCCAGTCTTTCCAGACAGACAGAGTGACACTATGAGGAGTAGGCGGGGTGAATATGCGATCCAACAGTCCGTGGAGCACCGGCACCCGTGGACCCCCCGGTGATGTGTCACTCCTGGGGAGTGCCACGTGTCGGTTGATGACATCATCATCTCAATCTCTATAAATAGAGGTCTTGAGAATCCATTTAGAGGGGGACATTAGAGGCTGGACATTTTCAGAACATATTTCACTTTCTCACTCTAGAATTCTAGAGAGAGAAACATACATGACCCTGACTTTGGACCTAAGCATCGGACTGTGACTGTCGTCGTATATTCATCATGCGCTATCGCCCTCGCAGCACTGCCACCCTCAAGCTCTGTCTGGGAAGCCCTTGGTCTCTGCCCTTGTTCCACCCTTGTTGTGTCTCACATCAACATACTTGGAAGCTGACTCGGACTGCAGCCTTTGTGGCACCTCCACGTAAGTACGAACCCACTTTCCTTGGCATCATTTTGGCGACTCCGCTGGGGAGGTGAGCATCGTACTGCAGTCTGTCTATCTTCCGCACTCAGTCTCCATGCCTAGACAACGAAAAGTTACGAGGGCTGCCAGCCAGGGCCTTATCCATGCCGTACAAGAAGAGGACCACTCGGGTGAACAAGAGGGGACCAGTGCTGTGCGTCCCCAAGACCAGCCACAAACTACCGCACCTGACATACAAGTTGCAGTCAATGCGGCCATCCAACAGTTTTCGCCCACTATAGCCACTCTTATGACAGCCATGGTGGAAATGCAAAAATCAATCCAAGTTTTGACTTCACAATCACCGATTTCCCAAAGCCTTAGAGCTCTGCACCCTGTGCCCATTACTCACCCCGTGTTATCCCAAGATCCAGGTTTGGCCCCTCCTGCTCATATCCAACCTTCAAGGCCTGGGCTAGTTTTGGACACTGCTTAGGTCCCAGAGTCGCGACCACCGCTGCCTTGGTCCTCCGGGCCCTCGACAGTAGGACTCGCGGCACCTCAGCCCCCGGCGCCACGCATTGCCCTTGCTCGAAGCACTTCGGAAACTCACGAATCAATTGAGATGGAGCCTAACCCGAACACAACTAGTCGAAACCTAAACACAAGTCAATCCCCCAGCTTACTCCAGTCGACCTTTCCTGACGACCGGCCTCCAGCAGCTGACACTATCCATGTGCAAACCATGCCCCAACAAGTTGCTCACCACCACCAACCCCTCTCTACCATCGTCATCCCCTCAATGCCTCATGTTGTACCGTTTGGGGACTCTAGTGCTCGGATCATCACGATAGGGCACAAACCCTCACATGTATCGTACGTCACCAAGCATGACCTTGATGCCCTCCTTCACCGTCTCAAGCAGTCATCCTTACCCCACTCCCCCTCTAAGCTGTCAGGTCATGCTCCCTACTTTGGCAGCCTCGCTACTAAGCCCTACCCTGTCAAGTACAAGCAACCATCCTTCACCTTGTTCAACGGCAAATAGGGCAACGCCCACGAGCACCTCACCCATTTTGCTGGCTCCCTAAAGCACTACGGAGAAGACGACACTTTGAAGCTTTGTGAATTTCACAAGTCCCTGACTGGCCTCGCCTACTCTTGGTATCATCAAATTCCTGACAGTACTATTCACTCATGGTCCGACATGGTCCAACTCTTCCTTAACAAATTTCACTATGAGACGGAACATGTGACCATCGTTGACATCACTGAAATCCGCCAGAACCTCGGGGAAGACCTCAACACCTATGTCACACGATTTCATCACAAGTGCTTGGAATGCACTGAATTTAGTAAGGATGAGACCCTCGTACCCATTTGCATCAAGAACATGAAAGACACATATAGGGTTTACCCTGAAAACCTCCAGCGTCGGTCTTGGGGGCATCTCAAAGAAGCTGCACGACGCACCTATGACTCAGTCGATCCGTCAAAGACCCTAAAGCCCCAAACTCATATTGCCTTGGCCGCAATGGAAAAAGCAGCCAATAACGAAGACAACGACCGCAAGCGTCAGTCCTAAGGAACGGACGGGCGCCCTGATAAGAGAGGGCAGCCAATGCCGGCCCCAGAATACCCGTGTGACTTGAAGACTGTTAGAACTCTCCTCGAGGCATGGATCGACGACAATGCCATAACCCTACCCAATGCTGACACTGAACTTACCCCAGAAGACTTAGCCCATCCCAACTACTGCCCCTATCATCGGAAGGTCGGTCATGGCCTCAAGTGGTGCAGGGGCCTCAAGTTTGTCTTCGCTGACAAGATTGCGTACGGAGAGCTCAAACTCTAAGGGCGGGACATAAGGGCATGCCTTAGTGCATTTTCCACACTTGTAATTTTTTCGTTCATTTTTTGAAGTTTCCATGTACGTCATACCCATGTATCAAGGCATGCTGCCTATCCTTCGTTATCAATGAAGTTCCATTTTCCAGACTTAGAAAATTTTCAAGTTATATTGCTCTTGCACAAGTCTCTTGATATCACCCTTCATGCCATCACCCACTCCCTTGGGAGCTTCACCCCTTCCCAATCCCTTCGGCCTCACATTGCAATGACTTGGTACGTGGTGCGCGGGGTGGCTCGAGCCGCGCTGCTACGGTCGCATTATCATCCTGCATTCACTTTTCTTGACACTTAGAAAAAAATTCATTTTTTTCGCAACCGGTCATCGATAATCATCCTCAGTGATCTTCCTCGGCATCCTTGTCTCAGCACAACACTTAGAAAAAAAAAATTCACAACCGGTCATCGATGATCATCCTCAGTGGTCTTCCTCAGCATCCTTGTCTCAACACAACACTTAGAAAAAATTTCATTTTTTTTTCGTAACCGGTCATCAATCACCACCCTCAACGGCCTCCCCTTAGCATCCTTGCCCGAACTAAAAAAAAATGGGCTAATTACACCTATGTCCCTGAGGTTTGGGGGTAATTACACCTATGTCCACAAAGTTTCAAAATGTAACACTTATGTCCATTGACAAACGGAACCCTAAAAATCTTAACGGTTTTAATGAAAAGACTTGATTGCCCCTGACTTTAAAATAAATTACCCAATTAATTTACTGTTCATTCTTCCTCTCCCCACACCCACCCCCCGCGCCCCCACCCTCCCCCCATCAACGCCGTCTGCCTCTTCCTCTCCCCACACCCCCCCGCCCCTACACCGTCTGCGCAGTAGCAGGCCCTCCGGTGAGGCAGGCCGCAGTAGCAGGCCCTCCGGTCGCCGCCATCACTGCCGCGACCTACCTCCGTACCCCGCGCCGTCCGAGATCGCAAGCATCCCCACCGAGCTACGTCGGGACACCGGCCTCTTCTTTTGAGATGCGCGCCATCGTGACCACCAGTAAGGCAGCGCCATCACCACCACGATGGGCTTGCAATGGCCAGATCTGACTCCTTCCCATCGCCCAGGGCTGGCGGGCGTGGTGGGGCAAGTCTGCCGGATGGTGGGGCGAAGGGGACGGCCGGCGGCGTTGGTTTGCCAACGCGCTTGCTGGAGGCGTCTCAGCAGCTTGGGTTTGCCAAGGGGCTTGCCGGCGTGGTGGGGTGGTGGGGTGGTTCTGCAGGATGGTGGGGTGAGGGGGGCTGCTGGCGGTGTGACTTCAGATTTAGGGTTTAAATTGTGGAGAGAGAAAATTAGGATATCAACAGGGGTAGTATTGCCATTTTCAAAATACGTATTGACGAAAATTACACTTTTTGGACGGAATACTGACGGTTGGATAAAAGTGATACTTTGTTTAACGTTATTGGTCACGTATGTTACATTTTAAAACTTTGTGGACATAGGTGTAATTACCCCCAAACCTCAATGATATAGGTGTAATTAGCCCAAAAAAAATTTTCAACACTTAGAAATTTTTTCAAGTTTTTCATCTTCCCACATGCTCCCCACATTCATACTCTCACTACTCTCCTCCCTCACCATCCAACACCCCATCACCCTTTCCCCACTTCATAAACAACTTATTCCTTTCTCATGGAAAAGCTTCATTCTTCTCCCATCCCTTTTTCTCTCTCTCACATTTTGCAAATTGTGAAAATCTTCTTGGGGGTTCCCTCTTAAGGGCTGTCCCAAAAAAAAAAAATTTATTATTATTTTATTTGAATTTCAAATTTCAAAAAAATCTGACCAAACCCTACCCGCGAACCCTAACCGACCCGCGCCCATTCCCTCTCTGTGGTGTACCCGGATCCAGACCCGTTTTACTCGAAAAACCCTAATTCACCAAACCCTAATTTTTTTTATCTCATTCTTCTTCTTCTTCGCGCCGCCCAGCCTTGCGCCGCCGCCTTCTCCGCCGACCCTCGGCCTCCACGGCCCTTCGCCTCCGCCGACCCTCGACCTCGCCCCCACCTCCCTCTATCCTCCCCTCACTAGGCCTCGCGCCGCGACACCCTGCCGCCGCTGCCGCCCCCTTCTTTCCCCTCCTTTCCCCTTCCTTCCTCCCTCGTCCCCCGCCCCCCGCCTCCCCTCGGCCTCGGCCTCCCCACCCCCTCCCCTAGGCCGACCCCGCCCCCCGCCCCCCTCCTTCCCCCTTCCCTCTCCCTCTCCTCTCTTCCCCCCGCCCCCCTTCCTTCTTCTTTCCCCCCGCGGCAGGCCGCCGCCGCCTCCCTTCCCCCTTCCCCCTTCCTCCCACATCCCTCTTCGGCCTTGGCCATCCCTCCCCCTGCCCCCTGCCCCCTCGGCCCTCCCCCTCCCTTCCTCTTTCCTCTTTCCTCTCTCTCCCCTCCCCCTTCCTCCCCTCACCTGCGCCCCCTCGGCCTCGGCCACCCCTCCCCCTCCCCCTTCAGCCTCGGCCCATCTCTACCCTTCCCCTTCCTCTCTTCCCTTCTCCCACCTCTTCCACCCACCCCCATCCCTTCACTTTAGGCCACCACCTTCACCTATTATCCAACTTCATCTCCTTTGCTTCACCCACGGCAACATCAAAGCCCTTCCATTCACCACCTTCCCCTTCCCCTTCCTCCCCATACTTCGGCCTATACACATTTACCCAACGACCGAGCCCCGACATCCAAGGCCAAGCACTTCAAAATTTTTTTTTTTTTTTGCTTGCAACATCGATCGCCTTCCATTGCTCGCGCCTTTGCGCCCGTCATGGACTGCCCCTGCATCGCGACACCCGACCGCACCTTTATCGTGCCCCTCATCTCGACGTCCTTGATATCAACGTATTTAACCGACGTACATTGCCCACGCATATGCGGTCGTCGTGGACTGCCCCTGCATCGCGACGTCTGACCGCGCCCTTATCGCGCCCTTCGTGACGATGTCCCTCAATATCAGACATCAACGCCCTTGGTAGGTGGTGCGCGAGATAGCTCGAACCACTTACTCCTATTCATTGTCCAATGCTCGTCGCCAGCACCCGTGCGCCGTCTCCACGACGCTTGTCGCCCATCGCCCGGGTGACGTCTCCGCGACACTCGTCGTCCGTCGCCCGGGCGCCGTTTACATGCTCGCGCCCCTGCGCCCTATCATCGTGCCTTGGTCTTAACCCCCAAGCATTCCCAGCTTTCGTAGGTGGTGCACGAGGTGGCTCGAGCCACATACTCTTCATCATCATCATGCAGACGACCTCAACAACACTCCAGCCAAACAACATAAAATCTTCCAAAGTGTTTATGCGTGCCGTGCCCGCTCGGGTTGCCCCTCCGCGCACACCACACGCAGGGGGCTTATGTTCCCAACCTATTCTGGTCGTACCCAAAAGGCCCACTGCGGCCCCATTTTGCATGACACGTCCGCACAAGCAACATACATTTTCAACGCTCACAACCGGTCAAAGCATGCACGCTCAAGTAACGTGACCAAGCCTCATGCCACTTCGACCGTCGCACGTCGCCCGTCGTCCGGATGTCAACTCCGCGACCCCCGTCGTCCGTCGTCCGGACGTCAACTCCGCGACCCCCGTCGCCCGTCGTCCGTCGTCCGGACGTCAACTCCGCGACCCCCGTCGCCCGTCGTCCGGACGTCAACTCCGCGACCCCCGTCGCCCGTCGTCCGGACGTCAACTCCGCGACCCCCGTCGCCCGTCGTCCGGACTTCAACTCCGCGAACCCACTTTCCTTGGCATTACAAGTATACGCACCTCCCACACCCACTGCCTCATGGCAGTGGGTCTCTCCTTTTTGTGGTTTACACACTCACGCACACTAACACACACAATTGCTCCCTCATTCTATGCACATATATGCATACTACGCATAACCCATTACACATCCACACAACCTTCACGCAGACACACAGGTTACACACAACCTTCACGCAGACACACAGGTTACACACCACATCACCCATATACTGCCTCATGGCAGTTCACACATCAGCCCTCACCATTGAATTCGTCCATCTCCAAAACGAAGCCTGTCCAATGAGCCAAGAACCCTTTCTAAACTCCCAGCTTTTATTTATTGCAACATATTTTCGGCACTATCACATCTTCATTCTCTTCTCTGCCAATCACCCACAATTTTTCTACAATTGCAAACGCACACGTATTTCATCGCAGCTACTTCCGTGCCTTTCACTCGTCCACCCCCTCGGCTGCACTAAACACATACATTCACACCGTTGAGTTTCAGCCTTTCCTTTTTCTCATACACATTGGAAACCCATATATACTGCCTTCCCTCAATCTTATACTCACATGATCTCTCACTCAAACACACATACGGTATGCTGCCCTACGAGGCAGTGCCCTCCACTCACGGCCATAAACCCAGCCTCTCATTCCTATAAATCATGAAATAAACAAGAGGAAAAGCTAGAAACTTACCGAAAAATTCGCCGGAAAACTTATCTTCGATCGTTCCTCTTTTTCTCTCTTTGTAACTCTCTGTATCTTTCTTGCCGCAATAGGATCTCCAATAGAAGCTAAGGACGGCTGACCCAATAGTTTGTATATATATAAAACCCTAAGTTGGCATTTTACCAAAAATCTACCAGAACTTTCGTTACGTATTATAACTTTACCCACAACTTTTTATCATTGCAAATGGGTCCAAATAAATTATTTACTGTAGTTTAGATGCTCGAACAATTTTAATGGTTTGGTTAGATAAACCGCTATACAAAGTGTCGCTAAAAGTTAGTAAAAAAATATTAACGCTAACTAAAAGGAATTTCGTCGCCAAGAGTTCATAAAAATATTGTTTCGCTAATTGTCACTAATACCTTAATCAATGTCATTTATATTTGCCACATTTAATTATAACTTACGGTATTCAAAATTTTTGTCGCTAAAGTTAGCCGATAAAGTTCGGTCACGCTAATCGCTAAACATTTAATTCGCCGCTAAAAGTTGTTAAAAAAATTATCGGCACTAGGAAAAATATATCGGGATGTTACATGCAGTCCCACTTTCTCTATCTTTTTCCTTCTTCTTCTTCTTCTTCTCTCTCCCCTTCCTTTCCTTCTCTCCCTCTCTCTCTCTCTCTCTCTCTCTCTATCTCTCATACACGCAGACCCACTTTATCTCTCTCTTTTTTTCCTCCCCTTTCTTCTTCTTTTTCTTTCTCTATCTCTCATGTAGATTTTTTGATTGAACCTCTCTCTCACGTAGACCCACACCCACTTTCTCTCTCTCTTTTTTTCTTCTTCTTCATCTTCTTCTCTCTCTCCCCTTCTTTTTCTTTCTATCTCTTTCTCTCACACATAGACCCATCACCTAAATTTTCTCATTTCTTCTCTCTCTCTCTGCTGTACATTGTACACCACCACTGACCGTAAGGTAGGAAGCCATACTCACAAAGGCAAGAACCCAATACCTACATGACTCCATCACCGGCATCGCCGGCGATTTCATTCCGACAATGCTTGAATTTGCATCATGTTTGAATGTTATGTGATATGAGACAGATTTGAACGAATTGCGTCAGTAGATGATGACATTTATTTTTGGGTTTTGGGTATTTATATAAATTCAGATACATACAAAAATTAATGAGAATCGTGAATCTATCAACAAATTTTAAAACTCTATTGACTTTTTTTCGTCACTGGCGATCTCTTTGTGTGTGAATTAAAGAAGCAAGGGGGAGGGCGGGGGAGAGAGAGAGAGAGAGAGAGAGAGTCAAAAGGACAACCCACGTGGCCACATGGATAGATTTTATGTCATTATTTCATAATGACAGTCCTATCCCTCTGACTTTTAAACGGAATTCGTCCTCCGTGTTGAGGTATTAATTTGGTACGCTATATCAAAATTGAGTATTTCTTTGGCGCACTTTCAAACTTGGGTATTAAAGTTGTACTTGAGATAAACTTGAGAGTACATATTTGAGATTAAGCCAATAAACAAACATAGCAAATAGTGCCTATTGTTTGTGCCAGTACCCCTTGAAGGCGTATGAAGGCATACCGTCATGAATGTCTAATTAAAATGCATTCTTTCACTTTCCATTTTTAGTCATCTGAAATGACCATTTTGATCCATCCCGTGAAATGCACGGGTCAATTGACCACTATTCTTTGAATTGTAAGACTCGCCGATGATCTCTCGCTCTCTATCCTAGAGTCTACAAGTCTTCTTCCGAAGTCAGTTTACTCTCCTTGATATCTCGCTCTCTCTCCCGAAGTCTACAAGACTTGTTCCCAAGTCTTTACAGTCCTTTCATTTTCCGTGAAGACAAATCAACACCAGCTATGGTCTTCGTCTACAAACTCTAGCATAGGTGGCTATATATGTCATAAGTTGGCCACAGCACTTACACACAATTCAAGCATTTTCCATACCTTTGAAAATTTTCTTGGGGATATATATGTACGGGAAGGAAATGTGCATCCCACGGCTCATTGTTGCTGCAGTGGCTGTGGTTCTCATCGGCACTCTTGCCTCTGGAGCTGCTCTTCTGCCAGCTGATGAAGGTACGTGTGGATACAACACAACAAATTTAAGGCTGGTGTTTATATATGCACACTTGGTTGTCCCTTAAAAGTTGTTAACCTCTCGGGGATGCACCGAGTATTTAGTGTAAAAATATAGATTGTGTATATTGATGTAGACTTATGCATATGGGTATGTGTGTTGGTGGCAGTGGAAGCTTTGAATCGAAGTGCAATCGCACTGGGGAAGACAGATTGGGATTTCAGTGTAAATCCATGCAGTACTGATCAAAACTCGACCTGGTTCACCGGCTCAGACGTGAATCTCGCCTGTGATTGCACCTTCAACAACAACTCCGTCTGCCATGTTATTAGCATGTACCGACTCTCTCCCTCTCTCTCACACACGCGCGCGCAAAAGAGAATCGTGCTTGTAAAAGTTATTCCCTCCATCTCAAAAAAAAATTGATCATATTTTCGACTATCTCCAAAAAATTGATGAGTTTATTATAAAAAAAAGAGTCTATAGATATTTTTATTTTACATGTTTACAATTATTATACTATATTATTCTATTTTTTTATTCGCATTCAATTCAATTCCAACGCTTTCTCTCTTCTGATCCACTTTCTTTCTCTTCTAAATGAAAAACTCATAAAATATGATGTATATCCTTAATAAGCATACAAATCAAATATGTTTAAATAATTTGGAATGGAAGGAGTTTATTGTTTGTGCAAGTCTTGCATTGGGTAAGAAACTAATTATATACTCATACAATTGATAAGGTGTTGAATAAGTTTTTACGACAGTGAATCGAATTGACGTTACAGTGAGAAAGAATGGGATCCAACGAGTTAAAAGATTTTCTAAGCAGTAGGAATGAAGTTTTTTGCACTCCAGTTTCAGTTGTGTTAATTGTATTAAGTCGTTTCTCTTCCCTTTATATTCGAGACATTTTTTATGAGAAAGTCTAAAACAATTTTCATTAGGAACATTTTGGGGTCTAAGAGATAGTTACAACCTTCATATTAGCATCCTTGTTTGTCATTATAAAGTTAACGCTTGTCACTAAAGGACATTGGGAAAATTACAAAAAAGTGGGTTTTGGGGTTAAAACTTTATAAAAGGTGGATTTGTTTTGAAAACTTAAGAAAAAAGGGGTTTACTTTTTGAAATTTCTGAACAAGGTCGGGGTTTGAAAAAAAATGGGTTTTTTCAACTCCTCATTTTTTGTCTACCCAAAGTACCCCTCCCCCATCTTCCCTTCAAAATCAGATTTAAAGTAAAATTGCAGTTTGAAACCGCGACTTTAAAGTAAAAATCGCGGTTTGGAACCACGACTTTAAGTAGAAAACGTTTTCATTTATATATATATATATATATATATATATATATATATATATATATATATATATATACACACACACACACTAAAAATGTTGTTTAAAATCGCGATTTCTACTTTAAAGTCGCGGTTTCAAACCACTTTTTCTACTTAAAGTCGAAAACGTGGTTTAGAACCACGACTTTATGTGTAGGTGTTTGTCTAATTTGGAAGGAAAGATGGGGGAAGGGTATTTTGGGTAAACAAAAAATCCATTTTTTTTAAGTCCACCCGTTGTTCAGAAATTTTCAAAAGATAATCCACTTTTTGTTAATTTTACAAAAAGAAACCACCTTCCACTCATTTTTAACCCCAATACCCACGTTTTTGTAATTTTCCCTAAGAAAATCGCATTATACAGATGTTTAGTTCATACTAATGCAACACGCACCCATATCGATGAAATGGTAAACTGAAGCTAATTGGAAGTGCAGACTTCTCAAAGGACAAAGTCTTCCAGGCACGCTCCCACCAGAATTGGCCGGACTCCCCTACCTACGAGTACTGTAAGTTCTTCCCCTCACAACTTGGCCTAAAGAGCCGTTTTTCTGAGTTACTTATTTGGGCATTTTAATCACGACCCAAAATGCAAGAGCAATGTTAATGGGACACAGGTACAATCTAAGCAGCAATGGTTCTGCACATGCTGATCATTGAACTATAATGCACTTCACTGCAATTGTTGCAGGGACCTCACCCGCAACTACCTCAGTGGCAGCATCCCTCCAGAATGGGGTTCCATGCAACTAACAAACATGTGTGTGCCAACTTTAATTTTCTCTCTAATGTCTCTGTGGGCGTATGTAGTGTGTGCGTCTGTCTGTGAATGTGTCCAAAACTTTAAGGAGTCTAGTTTACATTATGTTGTTACTGCAGCTCCCTCCTTGGGAACCGGTTAACGGGTCCAATTCCGAAGGAAATGGGAAACATCAGCACATTGGAGGATATGTAAGATTTGATGACCTATTTTATGCTCATGTAGTATACGGAAGACCATTTATTCACCTATAGTTTATGGTGTTGATTTGTTGAGTGTAGAGTCCTGGATTTCAATCAGCTGTCTGGACATATTCCTTCGGAGCTTCGCGCTCTTCCCCGCATAGAGGGAATGTAAGTTTCTGTTTGTTCAGTGATGCAAGTATATTTGAACTTCTACTAAATGCATGCTCTTCTATAGTCGGTTCTCCTCTCATGTTTAGTGGTTTCATTTAAATTAAATAACGTCCTGAATTATCGTATTGATATTGTTGTCTTTGTTTGAAGACGTCTCACATCAAACAATTTTAGTGGCATGTTGCCTGAAACACTTGCAGAGTTGACAACTTTAAAGGACTTGTAAGTTCCTTCCAGAAAAGGGGGTTGGGGGTTGGGTTCAGTGCCTTCAAATTCATATGTCTGTTAAATTTGCGTGAAATGCAGTCGGATAAGTGATAATCACTTCACTGGAAAGATACCCAATTTTATCGCGAAGTGGACAAATCTTGATAGACTGTAAGTCCTTGACCTATCTTTGGTTATCTCATTTGTTGTTTTGTTTTCTGTTCGTTACCAACTAAAAAACCCGAGAATGGCAGAGCAATTCAGGCTAGTGGTATGGATGGGCCGATTCCTTCTGGTATTGCGCTTCTGACAAATTTGACCAACTTGTATGTACTAACTTCTATTTGACTTTTACGCTTGTGACTCCATCGCGTGTTATTTCATCTTTGCTCGTGTCTGACTTCAAGCATGCAAGAGAATCAGCGACCTGAATGGAAGTCAGTCTACTTTTCCACCCCTTAATAACACGAAGAACCTTAGGATTCTGTGAGTTAAATGCTACAAACATGCTCTTAATAGCGAGAGAATGTCAGAGACTGCTAATGCCCTGTGGTGACATGCTTATATTTGATTGCGCAGGATATTGAGGAGTTGTAATATCATTGGAGAATTACCAGATTATCTTGGAACAATGACATCTTTGAAAGTCTTGTCAGTAGATTTGACCTTTTCTTCTTCTTTGCTTTTTGCACCACCAAAGACTGCTATAGGCCTGAAGTTCATAGTTTGCAGCTAAATTGATGACTTCTTTTACTCTATGGATGCAATAGCTGGAATATGCTATATATTTGTAGGCAGATGTCTCTTTGCCTTCATATGTATGCTTAATTTTGTATAAGTGTTGACTAATTCAAATGTTGAAGCATGCCAAAAATATGTTCTTACTGTGATGTATGAAGTATGATCCCTGTATTACAAGATAGTCATGCAACTAATCTGCTTATCCAACCATTACCAAAGTTATTATGAGAAAAAGGCAGTTGATGGCAACATAACGTAATTGTAGGGAAGAGTTTGCAAAGGAGCACGACTTCTCTTGTAAATTTATTTGGACACTTGTGCTGGAAAATGAATTAACTGCATTTCTATTCTTAGGAAGTTCAAATTTCTATTTGTTTATTGAGCACAAGTTCTTGAAAATTTTTGGTTTCTTTAGTCACTTGGGCAGGAAAATGCATTTACTTACGTTCTATCTTTAGGATGTTCATTATGTTGTCATGCTGATTATCAGCTTCAGGTTCTTTTTATTGAAAGACGAGTTCTTACAACAGCCACACTTGATGTTTTTCTTGCAGGGACCTCAGCTTTAACAAATTAAGTGGGCCAATTCCAAGCAATTTTGCTGGTTTAAAACAGACAAAGTACATGTGAGGATCTGACTCTTGCTTTCTGATTTTGTTGCTACTGGCATCAAAGGGTAAATTTTAATGTCTCGAATTACTGCAGAGCTGAACAATAGATTGGACTAACCACAATAAACGAAAAGTCTAGTAGCCTTAAACAATACCACTATCTCTGAGCTGAATTTGTGCAACCTGAAAACCTACAGAAGGTGGGTTGGAAGATTTCAAAGCTCGGAATAGGTTCCATAGCAAATTAATCCAAGCAGATGCCTGAAGTGTCTTTATTTAGCAACTTAACTTGGTCTATAAGATGGTAAGTATGTGTACAAAAAGGAACCTATCTTTTTCTCAGAGAGATTACCTGCTCTCTGCAGGTCGGGTATGGAAACCTAAGAAATTGCCATTGCTTTGAGTTGTGTAAAGGAGGAGCCTTTTCTTGCCAACTTAATGTAGCAGCACTCAAAAGCTTGCATACCATTTAAGGAGTTGGAACTGATTAAAGAAATTATGTGCTTTCCTCCTAAGTGAACCTTGTCCTCTTTCAGTGGGGACGTGATTTTTTGGATATGGGGTAAAAAATAGGGTTCAAAATATCGAACCTTTGAATTGCATAGATTTGAATTAAGTGGGTTATGTTGGAATTTCCGTATTTGCTCACTTAGTGGTTAGAGATTTGAAGTTAACACGTATCATTCCATGTGACTGTTAACTTCACGGGGAATACTAGCTCAAAAGTTTTACTCCAATTCATAATAGTATCTTTTTGGGATGAAGAGAAATAACTGCGCAGATTTGAGTCAAGTGAGGTATACTTTAAGGGGATTAATCTGTAATCTGAGCTTTAAAGTTATTAGTTAATCCATATTTGCAGCATTAGCTGATGGTACTTTGGTGAAGAAAACTGCCATTTTGCACTAATTCATGGTACTAATCTTCTTTAGTTATTTAACCGGAAACATGCTAGATGGACCCATGCCGGATTGGATGAGGACGGATGGTAAAAATATGTAAGTGTTCTTCTCCAAACCTTTTATGTTACTTGTCTGGAATGTTATACAAGGGTTCGTTATAGATCAACTAGTTTTCTTAGTCTGAAGAGGTAGTGACGATAGTTAACTAAAAAAGATTCTAGAATCAGCAATCAGGCAATTCATGAACCATTTAATCGACGACCTCGATCTTCATTGAGATTATAACAGGCCAAGAAGAGGCTCAGGTAAGTATGTTGTTAATATGGTGTCTCTTTTTAACATGTCTTCAACAACATAAAGGAAAACAAGAATTTTGTCTTTGAGTTCCCTAACTAACATGCATGAAAACCGAACTCCTTATGCTCGTCTGATGTTCAAGGATATAAGGTATCACGAGTGTGGATTTTCTTCCACTGATTTGTCTTTTACTTTCATTTTTATTCTATGTTCTAGCATCTTATCGCCGTGTGAATTCTTCCCCAGTGATCTTTCATACAACAATCTCACATCTGTAAGCTCTGGGGCAAATTGTCAGACAGAGAATGTGTGAGATAAAACTCTGTTGAAACTATTTTAGTGATGCTGATTCTTGAATCTTCTTATACCAGCTGACGTGTGAATTTTGTGTGTGTTTTCCCTTCTTGTAGAAACTTGTTTGGAAGCTTTTCAAGTGCGGATCCATCGTAACTTTCTATATCTATATATGGAATTCCGTCATCATATTTTCTTCACCTCAATACTGTTCTTCAAAGTTTCAATGACAAATCTGTAAAATAAAACTAGCAAAGCTGATATGATGCTGATTTCTTTTGTCTTTCAAATTGACTCTCCAGCGGCATTGTTTCATGCTTGAGAAGTAGGCCATGCTCAAGACGTAAGTTGAATGTCATTTATCTTCCTTCTCTTGTTACTTGGACATTTTTCCCCCTAATTGTTTCACTATTTTCCGAAGACATGTATATTGTGAACCAAATTAAAAGACCTTGCTGTGGTCAAAGTATATATCTTGACTTAAATTAGAAACCTATGGAGTGGATGGAACTAGGATCTTAATACTTTTGATCTTACACCTAACAGCTTAAGGTTATCCTGCATCTTTTTGCCCTTCATTTCTCTTAATGTTTTTCTGAGCTACTTTTTTCTTAGACTTGCTCTGCTTTATAGCCTCTCAAAAATGTTACCATGTTCGCTTCTCAACTCAGCTTATATGGGTGGTATGAACATGAGTCCCTCAAAGTGATCCTTCCTTCATCGAGTCCAGGTAGAAACCTAAGATCTTGAGAAACTTCTCTGGCAGATGATTTCAAAAGATATGGTGGTAGCGCAAATTTCTTCGTGCTTGTTCTGAGTGTGAAGCACCATTTTCACAAATAAAAACTTCCTTCGTAAGACCTCTTGTCTTCATAAGGAGACATGGAATCTATGTCGCATACACTTATAAGTTCATTTGAGCTACAGTCTCCCATGGCTCTGATCCAAGCTTATCTCGGATCGCAAATTACTAATGTCTATGAAGTGCAGATCTTAATATTTTATCTATGTTCTAGATTCTTGTATTTAATCTTCTGTGGTATTTGCTACAATTTTTTGTGCACCGAAATTTTTATGGATTCTCCCCCAGCAAAATATCTTTGTTAGATTGAAAGACAAAATTTGCATTCGTTGATGTTGAGATCTGGCATGTCAAAGTGGAGTACCTTGGTTGCCCGCCCCCTCTGCCCCACCCCTGTTCGGCCATTTGTTGAACATACGCGAACTATTCGATGGGTTTCTATCAGAGTNGTACNCTTTCNACATAAATTGTGNCGGAAAGGAAGTAATTGGTGATAGGAAGACCGGATACAGACATGAAGATGATACGGACTTGGGAGGGACTTCAAATCTCTTCCGAAGTCGGGCTAACTGGGGATTTAGCAGCACTGGTCACTTCTTCGACAACAGTAGTACAGACTCTTATATTATTGACAATAATGCTTCTGTGCTCCGTGGAAACATTACTGACTTGTACAAAGATGCACGACTTTCTCCACTATCTTTGACTTATTATGGTTACTGTCTGAGGAACGGAAACTATACAGTAAATCTCCACTTTGCGGAGATCATGTTCACTGATGACAAAACCTATAAAAGCCTTGGAAGGCGCGTATTTGATATATATATTCAGGTAGATGTCAGCATTTCACTTCTTTGTTTAGAGGACTGACGTAGAAAGGGCTGGCAACAATTTTGCTTTTCTTTGGAATGGTGGCGGCCACGTCATCCTTTATGATTTTCGTTTGTTATCTAGTCCTCTAGATTGTGGATTGTTTATTACCTAGATTCAGCTCAATGTTCTGACTTTTCCAATACTAGGTTGTTTTTCTAAGACTTATCAAAAGGAAAGTTCATCCGTGTTAGATACGTATATATTTCAGGTTTAACTTAGTTCACTGTTGTTGCAGCGGAAACTGGTTTGGAAGGATTTCAATATCGAGGATGAAGCAGGTGGTGTCGGAAAGGGTGTCGTAAGACCTTTTAAGGCAGTTGTAACTAATAGTACCTTGGAGATCCGCCTATATTGGGCTGGAAAAGGGACACTTGATATGCCTGGTAGAGGTGTATATGGTCCTCTCATTTCAGCCATCTCTGTGGTTTCTGGTAAAGCTGTGAACATTCTATGAGCTTCTTGTTTGCAGTGGGGTTCATGGGCATCATATTTACTTCTTGCAATATGCCTATATCTTGAAGATATAATCAATAGAAATTATAATTAGCAAGATTGTTCTAATTGGCCCGAGTCCTTATTTAGGGAAGACTCTGTGGTACCATGTGGCCGTGGAAGTTTCTCATTTGTTGCCACTAGTTTGTTTTCATTATTAGTAAACTGCACTTAATTTTTAACTGCATAGAAAGCTTTATTTTTTTTACTTTAAGACATGAATGCTAGAGCTTGATCTCTACTTATTATCATCATAAGATAATGGAGTACTCCCATTCATTCCTATTTTGCTTTCTGATGGAAATAGTTGGTTTTGTTGAGCATTCATTTGTCTCTTTTACTTTAATATCATTTACACATTCGTGTTTCGTTCGTTTTCTAAACCTCCATCAGAAAATGGAAACAGCATATCTGCAGGCATCGTGGTCAAGATTGTAATTGGAATTGCATTTGCATTTGCCATCTTCCTCCTTCTAGGTGTCCTTTGGTGGAAAGGATGTCTACCTCGCAAAGATGCAATGGAACTAGGTACTTGGACCACATTGGCATTAATCTTCTTGACCGAAAATCCCTTCATTTTCTTCGTTTCTCCATTCATAATGCCTTGAACAACAGGTACATGCATGGCTTTATGTATAAATAACGAGTAGTAAGAACAGTAACTGCAAAGCATACTGTTTAGACATGAAAGACTTGAAACTTTGAGCTGTAGCTGAGCGCTCTGTGCTGGCATTCAATAGCAACACTTAGATTGTGCCTGCATGAAGTATTGAATCCCATGTTACTGGAAGTGTGATTTGCCATTTTTTGTTGTACAAGCTCGTCAACTAACTCGGTATCTTCAGCAGATCTGAAGGGTCTGGACCTACACACTGGTTCATTTACATTGAGACAAATTAAAGCCGCAACAAACAATTTTGATGATGCTAATAAGATTGGAGAAGGGGGTTTTGGTTCTGTTTACAAGGTAACCTGCACAAGTGTAGTTTCCGCTGGTTTACTTCTTTGAAGTACTATATGCAACTATTTTCTTGGAAAAGAGAATCTTCTTTTAATGTACTATTCCTGACTTATATTTCTAAATGAAGGGAATTTTACTGGATGGCACCACAGTTGCCGTGAAGCAACTATCTTCCAAATCAAAGCAAGGGAATCGCGAGTTTGTGAATGAAATAGGCATGATTTCAGCTCTGCAACACCCACATCTCGTAAACCTGTACGGATGTTGTATTGAAGAAAACCAATTATTGCTAGTGTACGAGTACATGGAAAACAACAGCCTTGCTCGTGCTTTGTTTGGTAAACTTCAACCTCACGATTTATCAAGCGCTTCTGGTGTCATAAAAATGGACTATTCTAACTTTTGTCACTTGATGTTTGAAGGCCCAGAGGAATCGCGGCTGAATCTCGACTGGACTACCAGGCAAAAGATTTGCATTGGTATAGCTAGGGGTTTGGCTTATCTTCATGAAGAATCAAGACTGAAGATCGTCCACAGAGACATCAAGGCCACCAATGTGCTTCTTGACAGGGATCTTAACCCTAAGATATCCGACTTTGGTCTGGCTAAGCTGGATGAAGAAGAGAGTACCCACATAAGCACCCGAATTGCTGGCACTTAGTAAGCAATTATGCTTTTTTAACCTCATCAATGTAGTCTGTAGTTGTTATGCCCTGATTATGAGTGCAAATGTAGTGGAACCTTTCAGAGTTTCTCTGCAAGAGGACAATATGTATATCAGAAAATCCTGATGTGATCTCTAATAACTACAGTGGATACATGGCACCTGAATATGCAATGAGGGGTTACTTAACTGACAAAGCTGATGTCTATAGTTTTGGAATTGTCGCACTGGAAATCATCGGTGGGAGGAGTAACACAATTCATCAGAGAAAGGACGATGGTTTTTATCTTCTTGATCAGGTAACTTCTTGACCCTCCATTGCATATTGGCTTAATTTCCTAATCCATATCNATGCTCTATTGGCCAAACTTTGGTGCTTTAAGATTGTCGAAGCAGCGATAGTTGAAGTTCATATTTTTCCTGTTTTTTGCTTTCTTTCCCCTTGTAGGCTCTTGTGTTAAAGAGTAACGGGAAGTTGATCGAACTAGTTGATCCAAGGTTAGAATCACAATACAACGAAGAAGAGGTCTTGACAATGATTAATGTAGCGCTCCTCTGCACTAATGTCTCATCAGCAGTTAGGCCTAGTATGTCTTCGGTAGTCAGCATGCTTGAAGGCAAAGCACTTGTTGAAGAGTTTGTCTTGGATACCAGTGGCTCGAGTGACATGATGAAGCCCCAGGAAATATTAATGTACCAGCACCAGTACAGCCAGGGCAGTAGCAAGAGTGACAGTCAGATCCAGAGCATGCCAATCGACGGGCCATAGGCTGCTTCTGATATCTACTCAATCAATTTGGATTCTCAGTACTAGGAGAATAGGGATACTAATACATTACTGTCCTGATTAGTTTTCCAAGCTTAGGCTCTACCTCAAAAGAAATATTTAGAACTTCTACTGAAAAAAAATTTAGAGAACTTCTACGCAGTTATAAGAAAATTGTGAAGCATGCACTCGTGAAAATTTGGGTTGGTGTAGCTTCTCTCTCTCTCTCTCTCTATATATATATATATATATATATATATATATATATATATATATATGTGAAGCATGCACTCGTGAAAATTTGGGTTGGTGTAGCAAATTACTAGTTTGTTTCTGTTCTGGTACTCTTTGACGCTTCTATATATATATATATATATATATATATATATATATATATATAGAAGCGTCAAAGAGTACCAGAACAGAAACAAACTAGTAATTTGCTAGTTTATATATATATATATATATATATATATATATATATATATATCTATATATATATATATATATAGCTGATCCGTTGTCCACGCGGGTAATTTCAATTAAGTTGTCCACGCGATCTGGCCGTTCATCTGGCCCGATAGACAAACCAGATCTAACTTTTTTTTAAACTTCTCCGCCGTCGACTACGTAATGTAGCGGATGGTACATTTTATCATAATACCCTTGATCCTGCAATAAATAAAATGTGTGTCCGCTACAAAATGTAGCGGACGCTTAGGTTGTAGACTGTTCATTGTTTCTCCTCTCTGTTTTTCTTCCTTCCACTTCATCTCCCTCTCTCTCTCTACCCCTCCATCTCTCGATTCCCAACGCCGCCATTGGTTATGATATGGCTAAATATATCCACCCAACCGACTAATGACACATGGCATGTTTGACTCTGAGTGGACTAACGAACCTGTAACGGGATAGAACCTAAGAGAGGTAATAGAAGCCGTTAAGGACTCAAGTGCTAAAGGAAGAGTCCTAACATAGCTCTTCTACAAGAAGATCAGTCAGAAGAGAGTTCTAAAGAAGAGAGGAGTCTAGAACTGACATATATATTGGGCAGATCCTCAGGTACACAGACAGGTTCACACACAAGCACTCAGTGCATTTTCAGCTATTCAGAATCCTACCCTAGTAGTGTCGTTCTGACTTTAGCATCGGAGCCGCCTCCACCGGAACATCCTCGGTGGTCACTCTGAGTTTCTATTTTGCAGGTTCATTTCCTAGCTGTGGTCCCGATCAAGATTTAACTAGTAACATTTTGGCGCCATCCGTGGGACCGACAAGGTATATGACTAGGCCATCACCTTCAAACACTCCCCCCGCCAGTCTCTCACTCCAAAGTCGATGAGCGAAATCAAGCGGCTCCCGCCGAAGAAATCGGCAACCCACGCCGTCCCAACAACATTCTAGTAATGACTGGATTAATGTAACTTCAGTCACCCCGAAGACGACTGACAGCTCCCAGGGAACTCGTTCCCCGACCCCTCGTTGAAAAAGGGGCGACTTGCGCCAGCGCCTAACCAAAAAGCTGTTTGACACTCCGAATGCGGATCTGACCAGAGAAGTCCACGAACTTAAGATTGTGGTAACCACCTTACAGAAAAAGCTTGAAGAGGTGGCCCCGATGATTTCTACTAACCAGACACGCCTTGATCCCAGCGACCTTCGTCTTAGACTGACCTCAAGGTCCAGCTATGGTCGAAAGTATAAATCAGAGACTGATCCCAGCTATCAGCCAGAAGAAGAAACCGAAAACATGTCACCAGAAGTGGATCATGTTTTCGACACGGGATGTCAGTACAGAACAGCACGAATTCGCCTCTTGTTGTAGGCGGCGAAATTCAGGGTCAACACTGCGCGAACCAAAGGCATTGTCCCCAAGGACGAATTCATGGCTCCATACGAAAAGTGCGTCCCCAAGGGCGAACTTCTCGCAAAACTATCTCTGGGCCTTGCCCGGAGGCATTCACTCCCCCAAGGGAGGACTCAGGATACCCTCTGTCCAAAACAATTGAAAAGGCGAAACTTCCTCCGAATTTTCGAATGCCGCAGTGTGATTTATATGATGGGAGCGGAGACCCTGGAGAGCACGTCTACCAGTGTCAAACAAATATGCTGCTCCCCTGGCTCTCAGACGCCGTCATGTGTCGGGCATTCCCAACGACTTTGAGGAAGGCGACGCATGCATGGTTTAAGTCTCTGCGACCCAGGACCATCCACTCTTTCGCACAGCTGTCTGACTTGTTTTAGAAACATTTTGTGAGCAACCAAGCTCGGAGGAAGAATTCAGCAAGTCTTCTCAACGTGGTCCAAGAAAGGAACGAGTCCTTGTCGCGGTATTTGGGACGCTTTAATGCGGCGACATTAGAAATAGATAACCTTGATGAGTCGGTAAAGTACACAGCTTTTATGCGCGGGCTTCGTCCTACAACCAAATTTGTATTTGCGGGAAATAAGAGCCCCCCTGGCAGCATGAGCGCCTTGTTGTATAAAGCCAACAAATACATCCAAGCCGAAGAGTACTTAGAAACCCACAAAGGACAAGAGCAAGAAAAGAGAGCTCGAGAAAATAGTCCAAGAGGTGGACAGGGTTCTAAGCGTTCAAGAAGGGACGAAAGGCGCCCCAAAGAGATGTTCGACATGAATAATCTGACGCCATTGACTGCAAGACCATCGCAGATTCTTCATGAGATAAAGGATAAAGACATACTGGAAAGACCAGACATGATGAGATCGGTGCCCAGTCAAAGCGATAGGAGTTTGTGGTGCCGTTACCACAACGACCATGGCCACACTACCGACATGTGTGAATCGCTCAAGCGTGCTATAGAGACTCTTATCAAACACGGACACTTGCGAGGGTATGTCAATCGAAGGAATGAAAAGAGGGAAGCCACTCCTTTAGCAGGAAGAGAAGAAGCGCAAGAAAATGCGGGAGTCATCCATACTATCTCGGGAGGAATTGCCGCAGAAGGTTCTTCCGGACATGGACGAACAGCTTACGCAAGAGAAGTCCTCACAACTATGGGGCCGTCAGTTAAGAAGCAGAAGATAGAACCGGCCCCAACAATATCCTTCTCTGATGATGATGTGGGAGACACGAGAACACCTCATGACGACCCCTTAGTTGTTACACTCCGGGTAGGGAACTTCGACATGAAGAGAATCCTTGTAGACAATGGGAGCTCGGCGGAAGTACTTTTTTATGAAGCATTTCAAAAAATGAACATCCCATCCGACCGCTTACGGAAGATAGATACGCCCTTATACGGTTTTTCTAACCATCTTGTTGCTTGCGAGGGAATTATTACACTACCCGTAACCGTGGGTGCCCCTCCGACCCAAGCTAAGCTGATGTTAGACTTCGTGGTGGTACGCATTCCTTCGGCCTATAATGCAATTTTGGGGCGAACAGCGTTAAACCAATTAAAGGCGGTGGTATCAACATACCACATGAAAATGAAATTCTCCACGGAGAATGGAGTTGGGGAAGTAAAGGGAGACCAGGTGGTGGCTCGGCAGTGCTACATGGCATCATGCCGAAGCAAATCCAAAGAAACCCTAATGATAGAGGATTTGAGGGATGAGACCAAAGTCGAGAGAGGCAAGCCCGCTGAAGACCTCATTCATATCGAATTATATCCGGGAAATCAAGAGAAGACAATAAGGGTGGGAACCGGTCTGTCAGATAACCTCAAGCTCAAGCTTGTGGATTTATTAAAGGGCTACACAGATATCTTCGCCTGGACGGCATCTGATATGCCTGGGGTTGATCCCGCAGCGATCACCCCTAAATTTAATGTGGACCCACTGAAGTAGCCGGTCAAGCAAAAGAAGAGGACATTCACTCCTAAAAAACTAGAGAAAATCGAAAAAGAAGTTAACAAGTAACTGACAGCAGGATTCATTGAGGAGATATCGTATCCTGATTGGGTCGCTAATGTCATGATGGTACCCAAGTCGAGCGACCGTTTGAGGACATGCATCGACTTCACTGACCTCAACAAGGCTTGCCCAAAAGACAGCTACCCGCTACCTCGAATTGACATTTTGATTGATGCAACTTCGGGTCATGAGCTATTAAGTTTCATGGATGCGTATTCTGGGTACAACCAGATAAAGATGTGCGTAGATGATATCCCCAAGACCTCCTTTATGGGAGAAACATGATCTTCCACGACTCACATGGGAGAAACATGGACGTATACGTGGATGACATGCTGGTCAAGAGTGTGGAAGCCGAGGCTCATGTGGAAGACCTCAAGGAAACCTTCGACATCCTAAGAGCTTATAACATGAAACTAAACTCGCTCAAGTGTGCGTTTGGCGTAGCATCAGGGAAGTTCTTAGGATTCGTGATATCTCAACGAGGTATAGAAGCAAACCCAGAAAAGATAGGTGCTATTCATGCCATGAAGTCGCCTAAGACAATCAAGCAGGTTCAGGAGCTTACAGGAAGAGTGGCGGCTTTGGGAAGGTTCATATCCAAGTCAGCCGAAAAATGCCTTCCCTTTTTTAAGGCTATCAGGAAGGCGAAAGATTTCGAGTGGACCGAAGAATGCCAGAGATCATTTAAAGAATTGAAGCAATACTTGTCGTCCCCGCCACTCCTTACAAAACCGGTTACTGGTGAAGACTTGTTCTTATACCTATCGGTTAGTGAAATAGCGGTAAGCACGGTTTTAATCCGAGAGGAAGAGGGTAAGCAAAGACCTGTTTATTACATGAGCAATGTCTTACAGGACGTGGAAACAAGGTACCCCCGAATAGACAAGGTGGCCGTAGCCCTTGTCACATCGGCGAGGAAATTGAGACCATATTTCCAGTCGCACACCATCGTTGTGTTGACTAATCAACCATTGGGTAAAGTACTCCAAAATCCTGATGCGTCGGGGAGATTGGTAAACTGGTCGGTAGAACTGGGCGAGTGCAATAGTCGGTATGGACCCCGTACAGCAATTACGGCTCGAGCCTTATCAGATTTTGTTATTGAGTGCACAATACCGCAGAACCCCCCGCAGTTAATTCTCTCAGCAGTTCCGGACCCTTGGCTCCTTTATGTTGACGGCTCTTCCAAGGTAGGAAGTAGCGGAGCCGGGCTTATACTTATTAGCCCTAAAAAGTTTATGATTGAGTACGCCCTCCGCTTCAATTTCCAGTCATCAAACAATGAAGCTGAGTACGAGGCGCTCCTAGCAGGAATAAGGTTGGCACACTCTCTCAAAGTTGACTCTCTTTCCGTCCATAGCGATTCTCAATTAGTTGTGAATCATATCTTGGGAGCATATGGGGTGAAAAATGATAGAATGGCCCAGTCCCTCCAAGCCGAGAAAACGGAAGCTGCGGAGTTCAAAAATCTCGCGATCCGCCACATACCGCGAGACCAAAATGCCCAAGCAGACTCACTGTCAAGACTGACTTCCGAGGACATTTCGGAGTTAAACCGGGCGGTATACATTGAGTTCCTCCAAGAAAGAAGTATCCAGCTCTCAAAGGAGGTGGATGTAATAGAACATGAACCTTGCTGGATGGACCCAATTATTCAGTACCTCGTCTCGGGAGTGTTACCGTTAGAGAAAAGCGAAGCGCGCAATTTACGTGCTAAAGCTGCTCGGTTTGCCCTTGTAGATGGGATGCTATATAAGAAGTCTTTTAGCCTGCCATACCTAAAGTGTCTGAGCCCTAGAGAGGCAGACTATGCGTTACAGGAGGTCCATGAAGGGATTTGCGGACAACACTTAGGTGGAAGAAACCTGGCGCACAAAATCTTGCGACAAGGTTATTATTGGCCAGGGATGCAGAGAGATGCGATCAAGTTCACAAAAAGATGTGACCGCTTTAAAAAATTTGCCCCACTCATGCACACGCCGGCGGCACCCTTTAGTATCTTGACTTCCCCAATTCCGTTTGCAATGTGGGGAATGGATATTTTGGGCCCATTTCCGATGGCTACCGGGCAAAGGCATTTTGTGATAGTCGCCATCGACTACTTCACAAAATGGACTGAGGCCGAATCGTTGGCCACCATAACGGCATCAAAATGCGAAGAGTTCTTCTGGAAGAACACTGTCTGCCGCTTTGGGGTCCCAAAGATCCTGATCACTGATAATGGGAAGCAATTCGACAATTCAAACTTTCGAAGCTTTTGTGAAGGTCTCTCTATTGATCTCCGTTTTACGTCGGTCGCTCATCCCCAATCCAACGGACAGACAGAGAACATGAATTGCTCAATCCTTCAAGGGTTGAAAAGAAAGCTGGACGATGTGAAGGGGGCCGGGGTGGATGGGCTTCCTAAGGTTCTTTGGGAGTCCCGCACAACACCCAATTCTGTCACAGGCGAGACACCATTTCTCCTATCTTTCGGTACAGAGGCGCTGCTACCCGTAGAAGTGGGCCTCCCCACGGTTCGAGTGTTGCAATTTTCGGAGGCAGAAAACGAAGAGAATCTCAGAGGGAATCTGGATCTATTAGATGATGTGCGATCCTAAGCCTTAGATCAGATGAACAATCGAAAGGTCCGAATGAGGATATTTAGAGTCGGCGATCTAGTCCTAATAAAATTCGAAGTTTCAAACCCTAAGGCAGCTGTGGGTAAGTTGTCGCCAAATTGGGAAGGACCTTACAAGATATCGACGGTGCTTAGACCAAGTGCGTATTCACTGGTCGCACTTTCAGGAGATTCGATCCCGCGAACATGGAATGCTGGCAACTTGAGGAAATACTACCAGTAGAATCTTAAGGAAAAGTGAAGACGTTCTCTTTATTTGTTTTGGGGGGAAAGTAGCATAGAGCATAGTTGGAGAGTTGAGATGAAGTGTTTCCGTTATGATAAAATTCAACTGTAGTTTGAAGTATTTCGTTTCGTCTGCTCAATATTAACATCTTGATTATTGTGTGAAAGAGGTATTGCTTACATTAGCAGATCGATCATTAGTGAATTCAGTTGACGATATTCATGTTCCCAAGAACGACGTACATTCAATATCCGAGCAAACTGCCCGAACAGACTGCTCGATTAAGTGAAACAACGAATGTTGCTCAAGCAAAGTATCACCCAATGTGATAGGGTAAGACACAAGTCTTTACCTAACACGGTCTAGCTTTAGTTCTAGCCCGAGAAACGGCAAAACCATGTGGGAAATCGTCGCCCTACCCTGTTTTGTTAATTCGAAACATGGCCAAGCGTGAGTGCAAGGCTTCTTTGCCAGCCCTTAGCTGACGATAAGGGTTCGCGTCAAAGTAAAAACAAAATATCACCCAATGTGATAGGGTAAGACACAAGTCTTACCTAACACGGTCTAGACTTAGTTCTAGCCCGAGAAACGGCAAAACCATGTGAGAGATTATCGCCCCACCCTGTATTGTTAATTCAAAACGTGACCGAGCGCGATTGCGAGGCTTCTTTGCCAGCCCTTAGCTGACGATAAGGGTTCGCGTCAAAGTAAAAACAAAGCAAAAGGTGAAAGATTCAAAACACGGATGCAAAAACAAAACCACTCAAGGGTTAAACAGAAATGTTTCCATTTGCAAAGCCTCTGAGGCAATAATAGTACTGAGGGAACATCAAATGGGAATTACAAAACGGACAGAAGAATAATCATAAATTGCCCTAAGACGCAGGAGTATTCCCGGATCGGACACTTTTCTCCCCAGGAGAAATAGCATCTCCAGCTTCAGTAGGTGCAACAGTTTCACCCGATGGCGAGCCAAAACTGGGCACCACAATGTCTTCCAAGAAAAGGCTCGGATATTTGGCCACCGTTAACTCCTTGGCTTCTTGACAGCCCTCTTGAAAGATGGAAATCCCATTTTCTGTCAGCTTCCGAAGCCCTTCATTGCCAGCAGTACCATCAAGGAATGCCTGGATTGCCTTCTTCCCGAGCGCGGCCTTTTCATGCCTTAGTTTCTCACATCTTTTTTCCAGACGACCGGGTTTAGTAAGCGAATCAGCATTCTCCGTCTTGAGGCTCTTAACCTCCTTGTCAAGTTTGTCAGCCTTGCCTTCAGCTGCTCTCTTGTCAGTTTCGGCGTTGCGAGCCACATCCATCGCCATAGCGAACCTGTCCTGCATTTGGCTGCTATAGCAGTAAGCCTGAAAATAAGAGAGAGATGAAAACGAATTATGTGTCAAAAGGACAGGGAGAGTTTAAGTAACAACCCAAAAAAACTAGGGGGTAAAGAAATTTTTATTACGTTGTAAGCAACTTGGACGTGCGCCATAGCAAAGGCCTCATGAGGCTGGTTTTCCAAGATGAGTTTATCACTTTGGCAACACCCCATGAGCTAAGTGTTGAGCGGAGACGTGCGAGTAGGGCATTCCCGAGTCCCCTCTCTTAATGGTCCATCGGGGACGAAAGATTGGATCCTTGTCGATGGAAATATCCTCAACCACAAGCGAAGGCACTGGTGGAATAGGAGCGCGAAGCCTTTTTACAAGAGGAGAAGAACCTTCCCCCATGCTCTCCTTCCTCTCCCCATTCGAAACCTTTTGCAGCAATCCTATAAAGTCACCTTTTGCACCTTCTCCTTTGCCAGCCATTTCTGTAAGAAAACAAAAGAAACCGAGTTAGATAACTTGTTCACAAAAAGAAAGGACAGAAATATATAAACATGGCTTCAGACTCTACCTAGACTTGGAGTACTAGAAGACGATGTTCCTATCGCCAGTTCTCGAGTCTTAGGCTTCGAAATAATTCGAGGTTCTAAAACAGGAGTAGGAGGAACAGGCATAGCGGGGGCAGGAGGAATGAGCCCCGCATGCTGCATCTCTTGATCTGTAAGGGGCTCGTCAATATTAAGATCACCCCTCATCTTTATGTGATCAAAGAGTTTCTTTATGAGAGCATTGGGAGCCAGGAAGCCTTCATTTTCAAAATCTTTACAGAACCCGTTCCACTTTCTTAGGAACTCCCATTTGCCGCTTGGCCGCTGAATGAAGAAGTATCGGGAGTGCCAACCTTTGTTAGATTTGGGACCGCCCTTTATCACTCTAATCCGGTTGTGAATATAATACCAGCCAACACATTTGGCCACATTCTTTACAAAGCATACCTCAAGGTATAACCTCATGAAGTCATGGGCCGTCACTGGATACCCTGAGGTCTGCACAAGGTAAATCAAGCCAACTAGCTTCCTCTACCCGTTGGGCACAAGTTGACCTGGCACCATTTTATAGTGGTTGAAAAAGGCGACGGCAAAGGGGTGCATTGGGATTCTATAGCTAGACTTAATCTGGCCTTCGTAGACACTGGTTTCGAATTCCGTACCATACTTGGCAGGCTCTTGGAGTGCAGGAACCCGAGCAGAGAAAGGAGGAGGCAAAGGATATTCTTCCAAAAGAGTGACTATGCTTTCTTTTGACATCTTGTTCCTTTTCTCATCTGCGGCGAACCAAGTGTCTTCATGAAACTTATCTTCAGCTTCATCTTTGATTTCCCCAAGAGCATCATCTATATGGGGAAACAAAGTGCTGGTTTGGGGAGCAGAAGTTCCTACTTGACTGTTATGAGTCGAAGTACCTACTTGTGAGGATCTACTTTCTCAACCACTTTCTAACCCTTGTTCTGTTGAACTACTCGAAGGTGACGAAGAACTACTAGAAGTGGATGAAGACAAATTCTAAACGGACTCTACGATATTTAGAGCTACTAAAAGGATATAGATATGTGCCGAGCAGGAAAATGAGAAGAAGGACTTACTTGTTAAAATGAGCCGAACAGAGATAAAGTGAGTAGCAGGGGGCAAATGAGGAGAGGAGCTCCAAATATATATAAATAGGAGTTGGAGTAACCGCCATTGTAAAGGCGGCAACTCTTAATTCACGTCTGGTGCGATTCCCAGAGCATTTAAATTTGATATTCAAATTTAAACCGCCACAATTTTGGTGGATAAAGGAACGTTACAACTGTTTTGATTCCCGCCACATGGTAGTGCCCGTGCAGTGTTCCCGTGCAGAGTGCCCGTTCCCGTGCAGATTTCCCGTGCAGATTTCCCGTGCAGAGTGCCCGAGCAGAGTGCCCGTGCAGAGTGCCCGAACAGAGTGCCCGAGCAGAGTGCCCGAGCAGAGGGCCCGTGCAGGGTGCCCGAGCAGAGGTCCCGAGCGGAGTGCCCGTGCAGAGTGCCCGAGCAGTGTTTCCGTGCAGAGTGCCCGAGCAGAGTGCCCATGCAGAGTGCCCGAGCAGAGTGCCCGTGCAGTGTTCCCGATCAGAGTGCCCGTTCAGAGTGCCCAAGCAGAGTGCCCGAGCAGAGTTCTCGTGCAGGATTCCCGTGCAGGATTCTCGAGCAGAGTGCCCCGAGCAGAGTGCCCGCGCAGAGTGCCCGAGCAGATTGCCCGTGCAGAGTGCCCGATCAGAATGCCCGATCAGAGTACCCGTGCAGAGTGCCCGTGCAGAGTGCCCGTGCAGAGTCCCCGATCAGAGTGCCCGAGCAGAGTGCCCGATCAGAGTGCCCGATCAGAGTGCCCGTGCAGAGTGCCCGTGCAGTGTTCCCGTGCAGGATTCTCAAGCAGAGTGCCCGAGCAGATTGCCCGTGCAGAAAGCCCGAGCAGAGTGCCCGAGCAGATTTCCCGTGTAGAGCGCCCGAGCAGATTGCCCGTGCAGAGTGCCCGATCAGAATGCCCATGCAGGATGCTCGACCAGGCCTCCCCACCAGGATGCCCGACCAGGCCTCCCGACCAGGAAGTTCGACCAGGATTCCCGACCAGGATGCCAAGATGACCGAACACGATTCTCGAGCAGGATGCCTTACCAGGCCTCCCGGCCAGGATGTCCGACCAGGATCTCCGACCAGAATTCCCGACCAGGATACCAGGATGCCCGACCAGGATGCCTGACCAGGCCTCCCGAGCAGGATGCCCGACCAGGATGCCCGACCAGGATGCCCGACCAGGAGTACCGACCAGCATTCCCGGCCACGATGCCCGACCAGGATTCTCGAGCAGGACGCCCGACCAGGCCTCCCGAGCAGGATACCCTACCAGAATATCCAATCAGGACTCCCGAGCAGGATGTCCGACCAGAACGTCCGAACATGAAATTTTGAGTGTTGAAACACTCAAAATCTCTGAATTGCCACGGACATGGAAAATTCGTGGCTGAATGGTTTTTAGTCAATTTTCTACATTAGATGCCTTTAACTGTTCACTTGAGAGAACGGTCAAAGACAGGGGGCATTATGATATGGCTAAATATATCCACCCAACCGACTAATGACACGTGGCATGTTTGACTCTGAGTGGACTAACGAACCTGTAACGGGATAGAACCTAAGAGAGGTAATAGAAGCCGTTAAGGACTCAAGTGCTAAAGGAAGAGTCCTAACATAGCACTTCTACAAGAAGATCAGTTAGAAGAGAATTCTAAAGAAGAGAGAAGTCTAGAAATGACCTATATATTGGGCAAATCCTCAGGTACACAGACAAGTTCACACACAAGCACTCAGTGCATTTTCAGCTATTCAGAATCCTACCCTAGTAGCGTCGTTCTGACTTTAGCATCGGAGCCGCCTCCACCGGAACATCCCCGGTGGTCACTCTGAGTTTCTATTTTGCAGGCTCATTTCCTAGCTGTGGTCCCGATCAAGATTTAAGTAGTAACAGGTTACAACCCCAATACCCATCGTTGTCGCCCCATTCTCTGCCATCAGCTACAAGACCCACACCGAAGCTGCATGAAGATCACCCAGCATTGCCATCATTTTAATTTTTAGCACCCACTACCGCCGTCGTTACCAGATCTTCTCAAATGTCGACGTCGCCATGGCCAACACCACTGCCACTAAGTCAACCGTAAGTCTGTCTCGCCCAAATCCCTGACTACCACCACTGTCGTTGCTAGATCTGAAAGGGTCAATATCGCCCACGGCCAACGCCACCTCTAGTGCCACCGAGTCAACCGTACCTAATCCCTGACTACCGCTGTCAGATCTAGGTTTAGTTTTTCGATTCGTAAATTTTTTTAATTATCTCATCTTGGGATCTTGAAGAATACCGCATGACAGAAGATGGTGGTGTCTTGGGATGACTTGGTCTTATCAATTTGCTGAATTGGTGGCGGGTTTGGGTTTTATCTTTTGTTTTTTAACACAAGCAGCTGCTTCTTCTTCTTGATGATGGTGATGTTGTCTTGGCTAAAGGATTCTGTGTTTGTTGGTTGTAGTGGATCGGCCATGGTGGTTGCAGTTGTGGGTTTGCTGATTGTTGTTTCAAAGGACAAAATAATTTGCTTGATGATGATCTAGTTGATTGAAAATACAGTGAACAAAACATATGAATCATAAAAAAAATTGTTAGTTTAAATTTGGAAGAACATCCATACATAACACTCAAGAAGACAGAACAAATCCATACTTGTCCTCCGCTACATAAGGTAACGGATGGTCAGGTTAACTTATCTCGGACAAGGGGTATTATAGTAAAATGTACCATCCATTGCATTATGTAGCAGATGGCGAAAAAGTTTTTAAAAAGTTAAATCTGGCCTGTCCATCGGGTCAGATTGTGCGGGCAAGGGCAACTTAGCTGAAGTTACCCGCGTGCGGGCGCGTACACACACACACACACATATGTATATGGGAGCTGATCAATTCTTGCGTTGGCAACTTGGGTTAAGTGCGATATGACTGTCCACACGCAATCTGTGGATGGTCCAGATATTTTTTTGCATTTTTTAAAGTATGTCCGCTACATTATGTAGCGGACAATGTTTTGACAAAAATACCCTCCAGCTCCATCCGCTACATTATGTAGTGGGCAGTAGGCAATACTTTTTTTTCTCTTTCTCCCTCCTTACTCTCGTTAATTTTCTGACATGTTTCTCTCTCTCCCCCTTTCTCTCATCAATTTTGACTCTTTCTCTCTTTTCTCTCACCACTTTTTTGTTTTCTCCCTCATCCTCCTCTTCCTTCCTTTCTTCTTTCTCTCTCACTCTCTGAGTTCAAAATTTTCGACCACATCCACAAGCAACTTCACTGGCAATAATGGACTTCGCCTACTTAGAAAAATCACAATTTTCTGGACAATAAACAAACTCCAACAAAATTACAATTTTCTGGACAATAATGAACTTCGCCTACTTAGAAAAAGTTCTAATGGCAGATGAAAATAACTCCTCTCAGACTGAAAATTGTTTCGGTTGCTTTTGTTTTAGGGTTAAATAAGGAATGACCTCCTCTTCTTTACACGTTATGCGTTTTGTCCCTCTCTACTTCAAGCTTAAGCATTAAACATCCCTACAGTTTAAAAAAATGGGCACGGTTGACGGAAATCATCCAAGTTAGCTATGTTTTTTGGAGGGAAAGAAATGGCACCCGAAAGGTATTTTTTTAAGACCAAATGCCCTTGTACTCACTTTATAACACAAAACTCCATCCCTTACCCTCATTTCTTCCACTACCAACCTTCCAGCAGCCTTTTTTCTTCCTATACCAACATTCCAACTGCATCTTGATTTTCTACTCACATCTCCCTGTCATAATGGATCACAATGTCATGCCAAAACGAGGAATCAACATGCGGTTATGCCACTGTGAGGTTCTAGCTCCGGTGAAAACCTCCTTCACTATTCAAAACTTTGGAAGAAGATTTTTTGGGTGTCCCATGTATAGGGTATGTAGTATAACTATGATTTTCCGTAATTTTTAAAAATATAATTGATTTCCTTAATTTTTAAAATTTTTGTTCGTCTAGATCCAAGAAAATCGTGGATATTTTGATTACATTGATCTTCCAATGTCCAGAAAAGGGAGTGAAGTTTTTACGAACATTTTAGCCAACATCAAGCAGCTTGAAGAGGAATTGGCTACATCTCCTAAAAGGGAAAGGCTTTACAAGTAGGCCTTAATTGGAACTTTTGTTATGCTAATCTTTGTACTGTTAGCTAAGAAGAGCTAGTTGAAAAATCTATAAAACTTTGCAACACTGCTATTTCTGTTTTTAATTGTACTGCAAATGTGTTAGCTAATGCAAATCTATCCTCTGTAATGCAAATCTATCATATGTAATGCAACTGTGTTATGTAATGCACACATAACGCACCACTAATACCTGTGAAAAACTAACCACTAAACACCCACATAAAAACCTGTAAAAAACTAACCATTAATACCAACCAAATGTAGTTTCTAACAAGTACATGCAAACCAAAGTCATCCGAAATTTATACAAACATTTAACAAGTAAACCATATCATAATCTAAAGTAAAAAATACCCAAAGTTTCCAACAGTTCCCAAATCTGACAAGTTTCCAACAGTTCCAACAAGTAAACCGTGAAAATATCTAAAGTAAAGTACATGCCATCTTCATCTTCCAACTACTTCTTGCCAACATGACCCTTCTTCCCTTCAACAGTTGTTTGCTTTGCAATTGAATCCTTCTGTCTCTTTTTATCAACAGCCTCTATCCTTTGTTGCCTTCTCAAAATAGCTTCGAGCAATACTTGTCCTCTTGACGTCTCAACAGACTGTAACCTGTGACATAGATAGTAAGTCAAAGTGAAATGTAAAGAAATTCACTAAGTGAAGGTATATTGTAACCTGTTAAGAGTAGCATCAGGTGATGAAGCAACATCAGCATCAGCATTAGAAGTCCCCTGGGCCCAACAAGGTCATAGATTTTTGGACACTGCAATTGCAAAAGCAAATCTAGCCCCTGTTGCAGCATCAACCAGAGATGGTGTAGCAGCAGCATGTCCAACTGTTGGTGGTTCACCAGCAGCATCATGAGGTGCCATATGGTTTGGAGTGCTAATCATTTTTGGTGCAAATCTTCCACACAGTTGTCCTCTATTCTTTTTTATAACACCCTTTTCATTTCTCAGTGGACTAGGCCTGTTACCTGCAGTTGCATTTGCAGTTGCACTAGCACTAGCACTTGCCATTGCCCTTGCCCTTGCATGTGCAGTATCAGTGGCACTAGCATTGGCTTTGGCATTAGATACCTAATTATAAACAATAATGCTGTAAGTTCTTACCCTAAGAATGGATATATAATAAGTTAAAAATCACTATACTTTGATGCTTACACTTGCAAAAGTTGACTGTGTTCCACTACCTATTCCTGCCTCCCTTGTATTGCCACTAGAACTCTATATAGGCAAAATGAGGGTGTTAACATAGACATGATTTAAATAACAATTATAATAACTCAAAAAACTAAAGATTACAAAAAATATACCTGACCACCTTGCTTTCTTGACAATCTAGAGTTGGGGTGAAGTGGTCCTTTGCAGCTTCTCATATTATGGCCAAACTCTAAGCACTTGGCACATGTCATGACCCTGCCCATCCTTGAAATGTTATTCTCAATTATTGGCTCATCCCCACTCCTTCTTCTCAACTTCTTTGGTCTGCCAGCTGGTTTCCTAAAATGTGGTGGGAAAAGTGGATCAAGACCAGTCTTCACCCAATACCTCTCATTAGGTACTGGGTGAATCATGCTAGCATAAGCCTGTAGGTAGGTTTCCTTGCTGTAAAAAGGGTGAATATATGGCTCTGGTCTCTCCCTCTTTAGGTAGATTGAAGCCACATCATGATTGCATGGTATTCCTATTAACTGCCACATCCCACAGTTACAAGTCATTGCTATCAAGTCCATCAACATTGTTGTATCATAGCACTCTACCTCAAACACTCTACCTCAAACTCTAATCTTCCACTCCATCCAGCAAAACAACACTTTGATGCTTTCTTAATCTTCTCCAGTTTCTCAAAAATCTTAGGACAAATGGATCCATGGTATTGCTCCATCCCCCACTTCTTAACTTGGATCCTTGTCATCAA
>JAVXUO010003095.1:65000-135000 GCA_033065855.1 Escallonia rubra
GGTACAAAAGAATGTCAATGCCTTTATATAACTTGAATGAGCTGCGACTTATATATGAACATCAAGAGAAACGATTTTTTAGAAACAACTAATAATTGCAAAATATGGTTAGTGATCAAGAGAAGTGCCAATTTTGTTTTTCTACAACCATGGTTAAAACCATAGGCTATTAACACCAAATAAAAAACTAGAACACAGGTTGAGAGCCTTGGATTAAACGAACAATTCACTTTTTTTTCTCTAAAAAAAGTAACAAATCTTCCGACTCATATTATATATCCTTGATTGACATGGTAGCACAGTAGAGAAAGTACAAATGGATCTTCTAAAACCAAGTTCTAAAACCAAGTTACTGAAACATTTGGAGAGGAGAGAAGGGGTGAGGTTAATCAGTCCTTGAATATATGAAGAGCATGCACCTACAGTTTCATCCATCTTATACCCTCAATCAGTGTTATTAAAAGCGCGCCTAGGCGCTAGGCGCACCTAGGCTCACCCTCAGCGCCTCGCCTAGGCCTAGGCTCAGCGCGTTCAAGAAGGCGCGCACCTAGCGAGCCTAGGCGCCTGGGCGCAAGGCGCGCAGCGGTGGTGGAGGTGCAAATCCAGGCGCACTTCTTGTAGCCGTTCGATTGGACTTCATGGCTTCACGTGGGCCGTCAATTTCCTTACTAAAATTAAAACCTAAAAACCCCAAATCAGCTGAGCAGACTCACTCTCAAGTCTCTCTCACTCTCACAGTCTCACACTCTCACCTCGTCGTTGCATAACCCGTCATCGCCGACTCGCCACCGTCGCATCTCCCAAGTCCCATCTGCGCTGATCGTCTGCTGCTCGTCTGCTCCTCTTCGCCAGTTCAGTCGCGATTGCTGCTGCTGCTGCTTCAGCCGCGAGGGGCGCGAGGCCCACGATTGCTGCTCCTCTTCTCCAGTTCACCGATCGTCCGCTGATGTCCGCTGCTTCAGCCGCGAGGCCCGCGATTGCTGCTCCTCTAGAAAATTAATTAAAATAACATCAAAATTAATTAAAATGAACTGCAGCAATGGCCATCAACATTCCATTCATGAACTCAGCTACTTACGGCAACTACAACACACTGGTTTGGTTTACTTCTTAAACACTCTTATAATTGCTCCTTATTTCAATGAGATGAAAATGGGGATTGGTTACTTATAGAAAATTAATGAAAATAACATCAATAATCAGTAATTATAAACTTTATTCAGATACAACCTCTCCTAATTCTGCACAGACAGAGCAATTGAAAGGCCAGAAACAATATAAAAAGATAACCACATGTTTACAATTTATACTGCTTTTGAGCATTTTCTATGCAACATGTACAACAACATTGGTTTATTTTTCATTTTGAATGAGCTCATGTAACTTTTGATTTCTACTTATTTCTTTATTGTTGTTTTCTCTACCAGAATCTGTTCGAGACCAAAGCAACACATCTTTCTTGGTAAAATCTTATCATAGGACCCTTATAGTCTGTTGCATGTTTGAGTTCTCTTTAAAAGCAACACATCTTTGAAGAGTATGTATGCTGAACTATCTCACACTTACATTGTATAGAGTTGATGTTTTTTGAGTGAAGCGAGTCCAAATATTTTTTATGTTGTTCAGTCAAATTTTTCAACCCATGGTGCCTCTAATGAGAAGTTTTTGTATTAGGATTGGAAGTTGCTATGTCAACGCATAGCACTTGCTTTGTTGCGAACTAGCTTCTCAAATTTACTTGATACCATAAGGCACAATTTTTTCTTTGATAACTAAAGAACCTCATATGAAATGGCTATTTATTTCATTAAAACCTATTCTTGTTACTCTTTATCTCATAACTGACATGAACTTGTGATTTTGGCTCCCATGTTGTTCGCAGGTAGCACAAGTTGGTATGTATTATGTTTACCATTCAAATAAACTGCTATGATCAATAAAAATAAATGTATGCATAGTTATCTTTCATGCTAAATAGTTGAAGTTTCTTAAAGAAATTATAGTGATCCATATCCATGAGAAAGAGTTTGGAATTGGTATAAGTAAATTATGTTTTGAACTTTCTTCTCGCCTTTTTGGATCTGCAAAGCAATGTCAAAGGAATCCAACCTAATCTTTGAGCCTAAACCCTGCAAAGATTATTGGACGATAACAGTGAGAGTCATTCGCATGTGAAATGGAGTTAATACTAAATCTAACAAAGAAATCTTGAATACCAATTTGATACTTATGGACAACAAGGTACATCTTACTCTTATACCTGCTTTGACATATGATGTCATAAAGTTTAATTTGGTTGATGCTAATGTCCTATTTCACAGGAAAATCAAATACATGCTATTATATGGAATAACAATCGATCCAAAATTTTCTCATTGTTAGTAGAAGGCGACATATATATAGTATCTAAATTCAAAGTGAACAAATATGAAAAGACCGCTGCATATACGCCTCTATCGCAATCAGTAGGTCTATATGTCACTTTCTTCCATGAAAAAAAATCAAACTTTTGGATGATGACATTCCGACAATTCCAAGGCATAGGTTCGATTTTATAGAACGCGACAAGGTGGATGAACGAATTGATAACAATAAGTTCCTTACAGGTGACAAACTTGAATATCATTTTCCAAATGTATAACTACAACAAAAAAGAATTCTATGCTAAAGCATGTTAACATTCTATGACCTTTTTTTCTTTCCAAATTACGTAGGGGTATTGACAAAGATATGGGATATCAAAGAGATTTGTGCAAGCTCTCTCCTCCTTTCTCTGTCTTTTTCTCTATACCACTCTATAACATATGAAATTTATGAATACCTAACAACTCGCTTTCATGTCTATGGTTCTTCAAATGACGTTAAAAGTGTGGGGTGACAAGATTAACGACGTCAAAAGGCTATTGGGAGAACATAAAGAAATAATAATAATTTTGATCGTTTGTGGGTGTGTTGTAAAGAAATTCAGAGGTACAACTATGCTACAATTAGAAAAAGATAGAAAAAATTACTCTTTCAGAAATAAGACTAAAATGAACATTTATTGTTATTGTTAAATTGTTGTTTTCTATCTAGATATTGTCCATCTCTCTTCCATAAGTTCAACGAAGTTTTAAGCAAATCTGGACGTAGAAGAAGTGCATCACATCACCCGTGCAACCAAAATTGCAGTAGATAGCAAGTTTGAAATGGAAGTAGTTCCTATGCTTAAGACACCAAGCCTCAAAGAGAAAAAAATGGAAAATAGAAAAACTACTGGCCAGACTTTTAATATCAATTTCGAGCAAGGAATTGAGGTAACCTTTTGAAAGAAACTATAAAGTACATTTTCAGTCCTAACGTAGATAAGAATGATGTCTTCTTTTCATTTGTTCTGGAGTTATCTTGTACATGTCAAGCAATGATACAAGAGGTGATTAGAGATAACGGGTGGTACTACAACGTATGCTCTTGGGCAAAAAAATTAAAGCCATACAATAATGCAATGTATTGTGAACAACGTAAAAGAGTTGTCGACTTTCCAGGGCAGAGGTACCAACACTTTCAATGATTCTAATTTGAAAAAGGCTATGTAGATTTTTTTGTTGCCAACTATTTTGAGGACGACGTTACCGAGGTCAAAAGCCCAAACTAAAGTGGGGTAAGACAAATAACTCTTATACCTTGTTGAGATGGAACAAAGAAAACAAAAATTGCTAACACATATTGATGATTGTCCAAAGGTAGCAAGTATCATCAAAGTGAGCAGCCAAGTCATTGACGTAGAAACAATCTCGCATTCAACTTCAACAAAAAAGGAAGAGGTTCCTTCAGAAGGACATTATCCCTTCATTACAAGGTAACCTTGATGATGATGAAGAAGACAATGAAACAATAATATCCTTGAAGACAAAAAAAGGAAACAAAATCTTGAGCAAATAAATTTAGCTTCTTTGGAAGATGAAGATAGCGATGACTTCAATGATGACGAAGGAAGTGATGATACATGGCATCCATTAAGACAAGAATGCAAGAAAGGCTCGATGGAAAGAGGAAAGCAAACAATATGAAACAAAGAACTGGTGGAAAAAGGAGAAGAAACTTGAGGGTAGTGATGGATGAAGAAGAGTAGAAGTCATGACGTTCTTATTCTAGCTACTTCATTGATTAATGTCCTGGACAACACTTATTTTCAGCATTGTTCAGTATTAAGTCTTTACATGTTTGAATGACATCAAACTTGTGGTGCCAACGTTGATAAACCTCAAAATTTAACACCAAAATCACTTTTAACTCCCGTGCATTGCACGGGCTAATTAACTTGTGTTTATAAAGGAAGAAAAATCTCGCTACCCAACTGGTGCCCTTTTTCCTCCGTTAACAAACGGAGGAAAGACGTAGCTTCGGGTAATTGGAAACCATCTTGGCAGTGTCATCGTAGTAGAGATATTATCGACTCCTCTTTTCAGCCCCCCCACCCCCAACAGTTATTAGAACAAAGAAAGACCTCTTAATCTATATAAACCTTTTTTTGTCAAAATGATCATGTTTCGTATTCGGCTTTCGGGTGTTCTCGGCCAACAGTCCCTTAAGACCCATGAAAATTCTTAGCTGGATCTGGCATCAAATAGGTGAACCCCTGATAGTTCATGTAGCATTCAAGCTGGCTAGAACTTTTAAACCAATCCGCATCTTCTTTTTAAAAAACTGAGAAACCCTCAGTCTTCCTATCAACCAAGTTCCTTAAATTGGGTCTTACCTGGTCGGTAGGAGTGGATCCATCGGGCACTTTGGGACTAAAGGAGGTATTTGGGTCGGTTGGACAGAGGAATTTTGTGGTTCTATACGTCACAAAGACAAAAATATTTAATACTGGAATTTCGTAATACTACAATAGCACCATGGCAAGATTCATGATCCTAAAATATTGCCAAAATAAAAGTATTCTATCATCGCCAACCACTCGTCCCTTCGCTGGGGTTGACGCAGTATTCTAATTGACCGGGTTTGGAGCATCACTCTATATAGGGATTTCCTCTTTTTTTTTGTTGACCTATCAGTTCTATACAAGGAGCGGAATCAGTCATTACACCAAAATAACGTGAGATGGAGAAGCAATATAATGGGCATCACCAAAGCATGTAATCATCTCTTGAAATTTCCTCCACACCTCAATATACTCTTCTTGTATGCCAAATTTCCAGGGATGGGTTGCCCATTAAAACAAAACTCCAAAGACTAGATATCACAAGTGATCGGATTTGCCCTATATGTACTGCACAGTCAGAAACTATAAAAAGTATAGGCCAACATACCAAAGCATCGAACGCCTCATTTTCTTCCCATCCTTAGCTTATTCTTTACGATATGGTGCATTTGGATTAACGTGTAAAAACTTGGTTTCAGACAAAAACCTTGTAACGCTAACCAGATCATAAAACATGTATTGCATCTATTATTTTACTGCCTTTTCTTTTTCAAGTTGTTTTACCGCTAATGCTAGATGTAATAGCTGAACACCGACTAACCAGCGACACTGGACACTGTGTTAGGCATTTTTGACATAATTTGCAAGCCAAGCATAAGGGCAAAGCCTTAGAAGATGCCTTGTGGTTTGCTGCAAGAGCTCAGATAGTTGAATGGTTTAAAAAGTGCATGGAAGAGTTTAAGAACATAGACAATGAATCATTTAACATAGCTAATTAGGAACCTAGAAATATTCTAGGTCTCATTTGAGTCCTCAAACGTGATATGTTAATCAAAACCTATGGGAGAGTTTTAATAAGTACATTCTTAAATCAAGAGTTATACCAATACAAGCTCTACTTGAGATCATTACATAGAAATTGATGAAGAGAATGCATAGTAAGAGGGTGTGGATAGAAAAAAATGATGGTGTCTTTATGTCCTAAAATAAGTAAAAAAAACTTAAAAGATGAAGGAAGCTGCTACACACTAGATTGTATAAATCTCTTGGGCAAGAAAGTTTGAAGTGGTTGGCGTGAATGGGGAAATTCATTGTTGACGTAGATGAAGATCATTATTCTTGTAGGAGATGGACATTGTGATGAATTACCGCTGACGAAGACTGAAGGTCTTCTCCGGTCGCGATTTTATCTTTTAGGTTAATTAAATAAATAACGAAAGAATATAACAACACCTAAAGTTTGACTCTAGATTGTCCGGTTAAGGCTTCTAATCTCATGGAACCTGAGATTCGGATTTGGGTACTAAATTATATGAGGGAAGGGTGTTAGGCATCCCGTCATCCCCTAAAAGGCCTCTAACTTGTTTCATTGTGATTTTCTGATTTCTATCAGAAAACAAATTATAAAAGAACAAAAACCTAAATCAAACCTACTTTGGTTTGAACTCGACAACAAGGGTTGAATAAACTATGTACCCGACCAGACAAGTCAGCAGTAAAACCTCATAGTTCGACCGACCCTAGGGCATGTTACCCAAATCTCAATATGTGTTTCTTTAGAGACCTAATTATATTCAACCTTTTATAGTTAACTGCTTTTAGAATGCTTTTTGACCTACTCTTCTAGTTGCTTTAGAATTCTAGTCAAGATAGAAGTCCAATCCTAGCAGAATCCTAATTCTAATAGAATTTTTTTCATATTAGAATTCTAATCCTAACAAACTTCTTCTTGTGGCAAGCTTGCAGACTGTTCTTCTAATTTTTACCACACCGGAACTTGATTCCTGAGAAGGTTAATTTAATCTAATCTAATCTACTCTATTCCATGTCTATCTAACTGCTACACAAAAAGCTAAGAGTAGTTAGAGATTTCTACCTCTTGATTTGGTTGGCTTGGAAGACTTATCGGTTACCTCCAAATTCTTCATTATGCAGTGACTATGAACTGAACCAAAACTCGACCAAGAAAGCCAAACCTCTTGGTTTATCCTCTCAAAATTCTCTTGCTAGTCTAAGCTCTCACACAATTCCATAGCCTTTCTGAGAGAAACTCTCTCCAACTGATTGTCCTTTTTGAGGCAGCCAGAGGGCCATTTTTTTTAGAGGTCTGTGGGGCAATAGAAATGCAGGAGGAGACCATTTGGTTGTGCTTATCACCTCAAAGAGACAAGGCTAAAATATTAAAGTCAAAATCGACCTTATCAGCTTGTTCATTTAAGTACATAGGTTTACCAGCTGGTTCTTTCGAAAACTGGCTTGTTCTCCTCCCTCAACTGATGTACTTTCAAACCAACTCTAGAGGGAAAAGACCATATATCGTGATTAATTTGAATCTAGGACAGACAATCAAACCGAGCACCAGACCTCCTATCTTATTTAGACTTTGACTTGCACTAAGTCCAAACTAACTTGACCAACTAACTGGATTGGACCACCTAAGCTGGGTTAACTAGACTGTAGTTAACTAGTTAAATAAAGCCTAATATTACTAAACCTACACCAAACAATAATAAAAAGCTCAATAAATAAAAAATATAACCTACAAAAATGTGGTGTCTACAGACATTATCAAGGATTGCTTGTCAACATGTTGATGCCTGTATGCATAAGTAAAACTTGAATCCTATCAATTTTGTCCACTACTGTTTTGGGAAAGAAACATCTCTCACGGCATATGAACCAGTTATTGAGCCTAATGAATGTGAGATGTTAGAAACATTTGGCAGGCCTCTTATACTACCTCATTGTTGTGAGAGTTAATCTTGATTCATCAAAGTTATGACACTATATGCGGAAGAATCAAGACATGCATAAATGTAGAGAAAATGAAAAGTGAAAGGTTAAGGGAATTACTTTTAACTTATGAGTGATTAAATAAGAAGATGAAAAGTGAAAGGTTAGGGGAGTTATCTTTAGGAGATAAATGAGTCTTGTAGTGTCTTTTCTACGTAATAGTATGAATATTGTGCCTATCATGCAACAAAGTGGCATTAGAGCGGAGGTTTCTAATGGCTCTAATGGCAGTAACAAGTGGAGCATTTCCCTTTCCAAAACACGTGAAAACAACTATGAAAGTTGAGCATCAAAATGAAAACCTTTCTTGGTGGTCAAGACATTTGGGAGGTCGCAGAAGAAGAATATTTGGAACCAAAAAATTTGGTCTGTTCTAGCCAAGCTGTGAAGAAGGCTGCCAAAGAAGCCCAAGTGAATGATCAAAAGGCTCTTTCACTCATCCAACTTGGCATCGATAACAGTATTTTTAAGGAAATGCGCAGGCCATCAACGCGAAGAAAGCATGGAATACATTGGAAATGCTTTCAAAGGCATCGATATGGTGAAAAGGGTGCGACTCCAAAGTCTTCAAGGTGAATTTGAGTCTTTACAANTGAATGACTTTGAGAAATTTTTTTACTACATTTCGAGAAATCTCTCGGTTATGAACCAATTTAAGAGGAATGGTGAAGAGATGGAAGATAGTCGGGTGGTCGAGAAGATCCTTTGATCTCTTGATCCAAAATTTGACCATGTAGTTGTTGCCATCGAGGAGTCCAACAACATCGACATTATGATAGTCGACGAGCTCTCTGAAAAATTGTAAGTCCATGAGGACAAGATCAAAAAGAGGAACAAAGCCTATCGAGCAAGCTCTTTAAGCCAAGATGAATATCAACGAGAGAAAAGATGGTGTCAACAACAATCAAGGTGGTCGAGGCAGAGACCGTGGTCGAGGTCGCGGTTGAGGTCGTGGCAGAGGCCGCGGTGGCCAAAATTGGTACAACAATAACGAATCGAGTTTGGAATTTCGTCCATCGAAGGAAGAGGTGGCTATTATCAACGACAAGAAAGACATTGAGTGCTTCACATGTCGTCAATACGGACACTACTCTTGGGAGTGTCGAGACGATCCAAAAGAGGAAAATGTGAAGGCCTACTATGTAGAAGAAAAGAAAGTGGGTGATGACATGGTCATGTTTGCACACGATGGATCAAAAGAAGAGAGAGTTAATCTTGATTCTAGTGCCAGCAATCACATGTGTGGCTACAAACACATGCTTATCGCGATAGATGAGTCGGTGATTGGAAACGTCATCTTTGGAGACATGTCCAAAATCCCAGTCAAAGGTAAAGGCAAATTTTGATTCAATTGAAGAATGGAGGCCATCAGTTCATCTTAAATGTATACTATGTTCCTGAGATGAAGGCAAACATATTAAGCATGGGCTAATCGTAGGAGAAAGGCTACGACATCCATATGAAAGACAAAAGTCTTTATTTAAAACATGATAAAGGGAGCTTGATAGCTTATGTTCCAATGTCGAGCAATATGATGTTCTTGATAAATATCCATCATGATGTGCCAAAATGTTTGAATGCCTGTATTGATAACCAATCTTGGTTATGGCATTGAAGGCTTAAATATCTCAATTTTGGAGGTCTGAAATTGCTATCAACAAAGAATATGATAAATGGATTGGCATCGACAGACCAGCCAGACCAACTCTGTAAGGTTGTCTTGTCGGGAAGCAACACCGACACAGTTTCCCAAAGGACTCGATATCGAGAGCAAAGGTGCCATTGGAGTTGATACACACTGATGTGTGTGATCCAATCAATCCAACATCTTTTGGTAAGCACATATACTTTCTACTATTCATTGATTACTAAAGTAGGAGAACTTAGGTTTATTTCCTCAAACAGAAGTTAGAGGTATTTTTAATCTTCAAAAGGTTTAAGGCTCTTGACGAGAAGCATAATGGATATCAGATCAAAGCGATGAGATCTAATCAAAGAGGAAAGTTCTTATCTAAAGAGTTCATGGCATACCATATTCACCCCAACAGAATGGAGTGGTGGAAAGAAAGAATCGGTCGATAGTGAACATGACTAGAAGTATGTTGAAAAGCAAAAACTTGCCTTAGGAATTTTGGGGTGGATTGTGCTGTGTATCTATCCAATTGATGACCAATAGGGAGTGTGTGGAATCAAACACCACAAGAAGCTTGGAGTGGATAAAAGCCAAGTGTGTCCCACTTGAAAGTGTTTGGAAGTATTGCATATGTGCATGTTCCTGATCAGTAAAAGAAGAAGCTCGATGATAAAAGTGAGAAGTTCATCTTTATTAGTTACAGTTAAAAGGGTACAAGTTGTACAATCATATTGATAAGAAGATGAAAGTCAGTCGAGACGTGACTTTCGATGAGAATAGATAGAAGAGGAGCCGATAGAACCTTTGACTCCCTCGAGTCCAGCATCTCCAACTCAATCGAGCCCAATATCATCAGCATCATTAGTCGATAGTCTTGTTAAGACAGGAACACAAGGCAAGAGATCTCTAGAGGAGATTTATGATGACTTGAATCGGAATCAAAATATGTTCTGTCTCTTTGCCGATACTGAGCCAATCGATTTTGATGAGGCATCAATAAGTGAGATATGGAGGAAGGCCATGAATGAAGAGATCAATACCATTGAGAAGAATGATACTTGGGAGCTGACCACTCTTTAATCAGGAAAGAAGCCCATCAGTGTAAAATGGGTTTATAAGGTGAAGAAAAATTCCAAAGGCGAGGTTGAGAGATACAAAGCAAGTCTTGTTGTCAAAGGATACAAGCAAAAAGCTGAAATCGACTATGATGAAGTCTTCGCCTCAGTTGCTCGGTTGGAAACGATACGACTGTTGATATCTCTAGCAGCACTAAACAAGTGGAAGATCCATCAAATGGACATGAAGTCTGCCTTCCTTAATGGTTTTCTTGATGAAGAAGTCTGTATCGAATAAACAGAAGAATATGTTGTTCGAGGCCATGAAGACAAAGTGTTAAGGCTGAAGAAGGCCTTGTATGGGTTGAAGCAAGTGCCAAGGCCATGGAGCAGTCACATCGACAATTACTTTCAAGAGAGAGGCTTTAAAAGGTGCCCACATGAGCATGCACTTTACGTCAAGAAGAAAGAAAATCGTGACATCTTGATTGTATGTTTATATGTCGATGAATTAATTTTTACAGGCAACATTGTGAAGATGTTTGATGATTTCAAGAAGGAAATGGCCAAGGAATTTGAAATGACTGACAGCGGATTGATGTTATACTATCTTGGAATCGAAGTAAAGCAAACGGATGATGGAATTTTCCTCTCGCAAGAAGTATATGCAAAAGAAGTATTGAAGAAGTTCAATATGAAAAATTGCAACCCAATCAGTATCCCCATCGAGGTTGAAAGAAAGTTGACGAGACACATCAAAGAAGCTCCAATCGATCGGACCTTGTTCAGAAGCTTGGTTGATAGTTTGAGGTATTTGACGTGCACAAGGCCTAATATCCTATATGTAGTCAGTCTTGTTAGTCGATATATGGAGAATCCGACAACTTATCACTTCAAAATGGCAAAAAGGATACTTCAGTACATTAAAGTTACTATTGATCTTGACATATTTTATCATGCGCTAGGTGATAAGTAATTAGTGGGATATAGTGACAGTGATTGGGCTAGAGACGTCGATGATCAAAAGAGTACATTTGGATTCATTTTTTTTTATTTCGGTAGAGCAGCATTCACATGGACATCAAAGAAGCAATCGATAATGACTCTATCGACATGTGAAGTTAAATATGTGGCTGGAACATCGACTGTTTGCCATGCGATATGGTTAAGAACTTTTCTTAAAGAGCTAAGTTTTAATCAAGAAGAATCGACACAGTTTTATGTCGATAACAAGTCAGCCATAACTCTTGCTAAAAAATGTAGTCTTTCATGATCGAAGCAAGCACAACGACACACAATATCATTTCTTCCGTGAGACCATTGCCAATAAGGAAGTTCAAGTCAAGTTTGTGGAGTGCGAAGATGTAACATCCCAGAATTTCTAGGACGTTAACACTCAATCAATTGATGACACTAACCAAATGGATAGTCATCATATTCAGGTAACCTACGGTTGGTTGTCACCTGCGGAAAGGAAGTCAAAGGAGAGAGCTTTTAAGAGCCCAGTAAGGTTGATCAAATATTTAAAACAATCAAAAGCGATTCAGACGATTTTACTTTTAAGCCAAATAACAATTCTTAAAAACGGAGAAACATAGAGATTCAGATGATTTTCGATATACAATCAAATGATAATTTTAAAAGGGTTTTCAAATAAAACCACATCCTTTCAATATAAACATAGGGATGAGTATCAATTCAGTCCCTTAAGTCAATAATCATTTCAAAATACTTCAAGTGCAATAAAACAATAATAGATAACATTAAACATGAGTAGTACGCTGTAGCAAAGCCACCCCGGCAGTGCTCGATACGCTTTACATATGCATATGTACACTGACTAGTCCATCTAGGTACTAGTTTAACCCAACCAACAGACCATCCTTATAACTCCAACAATACAGACCATCCTTATAACTCTCAGGTTTACTAACTCATGTCAATATTCAAGGAATTTAAACACAATTCAAAATGTTTTACAATGATTGAATTAAATAAACATATGAGGATAACGAATTCCAAACGATCGCTATTAGGCTCAAATTAGGGTTTCATGGACAGTTTCAAAACATCTTTTATATCAAACATAAAATCGAATCAATGTAGTTCATAAAGCTGTCATAATAAAATATTTGAAATCAGAATGATGAAGTAGGGTTCGGATAGAATTCCTTACCTCGGTCCAAGCTAAGCACACTACAAGAAAAGATGGCTTTAGCTACGGACTTTTAGCGACGGAAGGTATTCCGTCGCTAAAATATCTTTCAGCGATGGTATTTATTGTCGTTATAAATTCGTCGTTAAAAAGGTTTACCGACGGACCATTCCATCGGTAAAAGAATTTGCCAACGGATTTTACCAACGAACTTTTAACGATGGAAAAAATCGTCGCTAAATACTTTTAGAAAGTTTATAATTTTTGATGATTTTAAAAAAATATTTAAGCGACGAAATAATGCCGTCGCTAAAAATTTCGTTGGTAAAAAAGTCTTTTACCGACGGACTATTAGGGACGAAATTATTCCGTCGCTATAAGTCTGTCCATAATACGCAGATCTGCTTTCTTTCTTTTCTTTCCCCCGTTTCTCTCTCTCTTTCTCTCACTCACCAGCGTTCTCACCTCTGGCGACCCCCTCTACGGCAACCCACCTCTGACGACACCCTTGTCTTCCCCCCGACGTCGCGCGACCTCCGGCGGCCCTCACGTCTAGTCTTCAACGACCAGGTAGATCTAGCGTAGTCTGCCTAGATCTTTGAGCTCCAGCCAACTCCGGTAAGTTTCGAACTAGTTAATCAGCCTACAAAGCTTTTTGTTTGATATGGTTAATGAGATTGTTTGATATGGTTAATCGAGAAGGGGATCTCTGATTGGGTTGTACGTTAATGAGATTGTTTGATATGGTTTGATTGGTTAGTGATATGGCATTGATATGGTTAGTGTAATCTTGATGTTAACTACAATAAATTGTAAATAGAATTGGAACAAAACTTGAGCCAGTATCCATCACCATCTATTTGTAATACCTTAATCAAAATCCAATTAGATATCCCCAAGCAAAATGAAAAAACCAAACGCTCCAAAAGTTTATCAATCAGCATAGAATTTACAGGTTGAGTAAATAATGCCAGGAATATAACTTTGGTTATGGGATGAATAATTGTTATACTGCAATTGAAGGAAAAGATGGGTTTTGATAAAAGTAAAGAAACCATGGACGAGATGATTATTGTGTTAGCTCAACTGAGGAATTAGTGTGTGCTATGTGTGGGCGCGTTAGAGTGTTAGAGTGAGTTGTGTGTGCCGGTTATTGTGTGCGCTACGTGAGTGCACGAGTGTTGTGATGTGTGCGTGCGTGAGTGTATGCGGTGAAGGTGCGTCGCGTGTATTTGTGTGAGTGTAAGGAGCTCTCGAGGTAGCTATGTGTGCTTGAGTTATATGTTCGGTAGTGTGTGTACAATGAATGGTACATTGGTGTGAGGTGTTTGTATTGTATTGAGTGTGTAAGTGGGATTGAATGTGGTTGCTTATGTGTGTCTATAAGAGGAGAGGGACTGCTGAAGTAATTAGAGGGTGGTAGTGAATAACTGTGCGCATACGTGTGTATACAAATTAGCGTAGTTAAAGGCGAGAGCATTTAGGTTGCATACTTTGGTCATTAACTTGAACCGTAATTAAACCCTAAATTGAATGCCCTAATCGAATCGAAACCTAAATTAAACTAATTGAACCCCTAATTGAATGCCCTAATCCAACCGAACCCTAAATTGAACTAATCGAACCCTAAATTGAATGCCCCAAATCAACCGAACCCTAAATTGAACTAATTAAACCCTAAATTGAAGTAATTGAACCATAATTAAATCCTAAATTGAATGCCTTAATCGAATCGAACCCTAAATTAAACAAATTGAACCCCTAATTGAATGCCTTGATCCAATCCAACCCTAAATTAAAATAATTGAACCCCCTAATTGAACCCTAAATTGAATGCCCCAAATCAACCAAACCCTAAATTGAATCAATAGAACCCCCTAATTGAACCCTAAATTGATGTAATTGAACCCTAAATTGAATGCCCTAATCGTATCGAACCCTAAATTAAACTAATTGAACCATAAATTGAATGCCCTAATACAATCGAACCTTAAATTGAAATAATTCAAGCGCATTGGATATGTGCATTTTGAACAATTTTTTTCCATTTGAACATTGATAATTTTAGGTTGTTAATTGTGCATTTGAGAATTATGATTATTGATCTGTGATTTTAGGTTGTTAATTGATGATTTTAGGTTATTAGCTGTGCATTTGAAGTAATTGCGATTATTAATTGATGATTTTAGGTTGTTAATTGATGATTTTAGATTGTTAATTGTGCATTGAGCATTTGAGATATTGAGATTATTGACGGAGGATGGGACCCAATTGGATTGAATGTGTGATTTTTGTTAATTTTTATTGCATTGAGCATTTAAGAATTGAGATTGTTGACGGAGGATGGGACCCAATTGGATTGAGATACATGTTAGTTAGTGCAAACACAGACACCACGTCTGATCGATGGTGTCCGACATTTAAAAAATAAATCAACATATGCTGATGTGTCCGGAGGTGCGCGTCGGTGGGAGTCGGACACGTGTCTGGAGGCATCGGACACGTGTCGGACACGTGTCCGGAGGTGTCAGACACGTATCAGACACCATATCGACACCCTATATGAGGTGTCGGAATTGAGATTGTTGACTGTGCATTAAATTTAGGTTAATTAGGTTAACGCGACATTTTTAGCATACACCCCCTGGAATCTCATCGTCGCTCCAGTACTGGCTATAATTAGCCCTAATTAGTCCTGATTAACAATATTTTAATAAATCAATTAACCCTAATTAGCTCTAACGAGCCTAATTAGTTTTAATTAACCCTAAGAACCTAATGAAAATAAAATTAGCTATAATTACCCCAAATTAGCCCAAATGAACCCAATTACGCGCATATTGATTATAGTTAGCCTAATTAGTCGTAATTTGCACTAACATAACCCAATTAAGCCTAATTAGCGCTAGTTAGGACTAATCAACACTACTCGGCACAAGTAAACCCTAATTAGGACTAAATAACCCTAATTAGCCATAATCAACCCTAATTAGCTATAATTATCCGAAACTAGACCTCATTAACAATAATTAGCCCTACTATAACACAATTAAACCTACTTCGCCCTAACTAGGACTAATCAGCCCTACTCGGCACAATTAAACCCTAATTAAGACTAAATAACCCTAATTAGTCATAATCAACCCTAATTAGCTATAATTATCCAAAACTTGTCCTCATTAACAATAATTAGCCCTAACATAACCCAATTAAGCCTAATTAGCCCTAATTAGGACTAATCAGCACTACTCGGCACAATTAAACCTTAATTAGCCTACCTTGGGTATCTTCCTGGCTCCCCCTTTTGTACTAACACGTCCAAACACGAGAAGAAGAAGTTCACTAGATCCAATTTCTGGTATCCAGTACATGTACAAGAGATCACTCTAAGAGAAGCACTACATTATGTTGGTGCTGATATGTGCTTAGTTTAACTCGTTAATTTGGCTCTTTGTAATGAAAGGTACCATCTTGTCCTACTAATTGCTACTCTCGGTTCTAACTATGTTGGAAATAATCCAATAAAATAAAATCTTTTTGTTAAGCAAGCACTTGAAATGAAAAAAGGACAATACAAGTAAACAATTACCTTTTTATAATTTGTAAGAAAGAAATTGTCCATTTACCTCAATTGCCTTTTGGAACATGAACCTTACCAAACGAAGTATCCTTAATCTCGAGTACCTCAAATGATAAGTAATAAGTTAATAGCTAGGATGAGGCGCGGACTAGGTCGCTCTCTTTAAGACGATTCGCGCCCCTTCGGATAATTACCGGTGCAGCAAGGTTTCGACGCGTCGCCTCCAGGATACAACAGCCCAGCTCATAACTGTAGCTTCATTCGCATTTTCTGCACTTTCGAATGAAGCAGAAGCTTCACTCAACACCTTTCTTTGCCCAAATTACTTTTCAAAATAAACGAAACTCAAGTGTATATATATAGTGGCAATGAAACACCTCCTTTCAATACATCACATAAGATGATAAGCTAGTCATCAAGATGATACTGCTATAAAGAGGTGTTGTTCGTAACCCATGAAAGAAAAAGGCAGGGTTCTTGAACAATGTGGTGACACAAACTTGTATGGTAAAAGTTTAATTGTCACTCTCCCAAAAACCATCCACTATACATGTATATATATAGTAGCTTTAAAAATGTAACTCATGACCATTAAGTTTTCATTAAAATGTAGGTTACAAAAAGTTATAAGAATTAATTTAAAGCCATTAAAATGTAATAAAAACATACTATTAAAAACATTATAATGAGGTGTTATGGCTCATCATAACATATTATAATTTTCGGCACTTAAACCAATATTATAGGTACTAATATTTTTATTAAAATACTCCAACAAACTATGCCTTTGCTTAGTTAGTGGGGTGTTTTAAAAGAAGCAAACTCTCGTACATAGCTTTCTTTCCGAGGGTATTGCCATGCGACATTTCCAAAGTAAATTATTAGTTGCAAGCGGAACTACCTAAATATATATGCGGCCTTCTAATCCAATTCTGCATTGATTTCATCGAGTTGCACCGTAAAGGGGGAGCTAAGTGCTCGGACTACTGCCTTAGTTTCGAAAAGTGCTTTTCTTGAAACAGCTAAAATCAAGACGACCTTGCCGATAGTATAAGCCTACATTTTAGATTCACTTGTGTTTTGAAGATATGAATGACGGCAATAGTGGATTTGTGTATTGGTTCAATGTGTCTAAGTGTTTTGATTTGTTTTTCGCAGGTGGTTGGAGCTAAAGGTTCATGATGAAGAGCTGGCGGTGATGGTCCAATGAAGGATGTCAGCTAGGGGCTAGCATTGAGAAAGAGGGAAAAAAAAAAAGGATAGAATCATCGGTTCAATTTATGAAATATTAGCTCTAGCCAAATTAAGTTGCACTCGATGTTAAATAAAAGACATGTGCATTTTTAGTGGAGGGAAAATTTCGAGAACTGGAGGTTGGTTTACTGCAATTTTAGTGAGAGGGGGGGGGAGGGGAATATCACTTAGTGCGTATTATGAGGAAAATGTGCATTTTTATTGTTTTTATGAGAAGTGTTGATTACAGAAGTAGCATAAAAAAATATTGGTTTCTCCAAATTTGATGGCAAAAAGAATGGTAAGACATTTTCTTTTGGTTCCTTTTCAATCTCAATGATGGCTATTTAGGACAGCTAAGTAGTTACACGCCCAAAAGGACTGAAGGCTACTGTTCTTAGCAAGTTGCTTTTGGCGAGAATAAAAGGACAACATGCTACCATCTTACTTACCGTCCTAGGTATTTAGTACAGTTGTTTACCATCCTTTTTGTATTTAGGATATCTATCTATTTTCTAGGACTAAAAGTTGTCCCCTTTTATCCGTACGACATAGTAGAATTAATTACTGATTAGACCCGGATCTCTGCCCAAAATTATCCGAAATAGTAGAATCAATTATTGGTCATAATAATTTGGCCCACGACTTATTAACTACTTACTGACCGAATCTCATCTTCAAGTTCCACATCCTAAATTTGCTAAATCTTTATGTTGTTAACTTTTTGGGTATTATCTTACATGTTCTAAAAATCCTAAGTGTACAAGTTTTGGTTTGAATTGGTAACTATCCTTCCTTAGACCTGATCTTTCCTTTTCTATTCAAGTATCATCACCACGGGCACCACCCTTTGCACAGCCACTAAAACCACCACACCCCAGATCCCGATGTGACAAACTTGTTGGATGCAATTAGATTGAGGATTGTGGTGATGCGCGGAAGGGGGTCAGGGGTGTGGTGTGCGAAAGTGGGTTGGGGTTGTGGTGGTGGTGATGTGTAGAAGCATATGATGCTATAGTGTTGTTGGTGTTTTTCTCTAATCGGAGGGAAGGGGGAAGCACAATAGGAAGGTGGTAGGAGGCAGGAAAGGAGGAAGAGGTGAGCTGACTGATGGCTGGGCATGGGCTACTAAGAGGAGGAGGAGACCGGCGGAAAGAAGTAGATCTGGTGGAGAGAGGGGGTAAGAGGGTCGCTGGGTAAAAGAGGCTAAGAGGCCATTTGGGATTGATTATGAAAAGCAGATTTTAACTAAAATTTGAATCAGTTTTCAAAATCAGATTTAATCTACTTTAAGCAGAATCAGTTTGTTATTTGGCAAAATTAGCTGTAAACTAGTTTAAAGTTACAAAAAGTGTTGGGATAGAAAGTGATTAAATCAATTTTGATATGACAAAATGACCATAAAGGACAATACATAAATAAAGTTTCTAATATTCATTTAGTGAAGTAATGTTAACCTTTCAATTGAAAATAACTACAATATACGAAAAAATTTATTGAAGAATCTATTTTCAACCATCTACAAAAGTTGCTACTTCTTATTCTGAATTAAAATTACCAACACTCTCGCATTAGTGCTTATAGTATGATAACTTTTCCAAATTATAAATAAAGTCTATCTTAAAAGTCACACCCAATAATTAGTTAAAATGGTATGAATTTTTTTTTTATGAAAAACATGGGGATATGATGGTAAATTAAAAAGTCAAACCTGATTATGGAAAAAGTGATTATTTCATAATCCTCACTTTCCAGGATTATAGATTTAATCAGTTTTTAGCCAGATTAAATCTCACAATCTCGTTTGCCAAACACTTACACACTTTATTTAATCTAGATTAAATCAGGTTTGACCATCCCAAAATCAACCCCAAACACCCTCTAAGAGATAATCTTTGAAATGACACTTTAAAATTGTGTTTAGATGTAGTATTTGAACTAGGGACTTTGATTTGGCTGCGGATTTGAAATTACGTCCAATGAAATTCATTATTTGGTAACTACAAAAAAGAATGTGTGAAATCCTATGAAGGAATTTGAAAGATGGATTTGTGGGGGCAAGATCCCAGTTGAAATAAACACAATAGACTATTTTTTTGTAAAAAATCCATAGGAGAACTACATTCCACAATTTAAGCCTTTTTTTTTTGCGCCGCATGTTTTTCTACTTTTTTACCATTCATCACTCACTCCTCTCTTCTTTTTTTAATCCCAACCATCTATTTTTTATGTTTTGTTTGACTAATTTGTCTATAATTCATAACCAATTTTATTGTACAATCCCCAACTGCAAAAATTGCCAAACTTCAAATTTTTACAAATTCTGAGAATTCAAAGTATAAGGATTTTAAAATGGTGGGATTCTAAACTTCTTAGTATTTTATAATTCTTCTTCAAACACACTCTAAAAAATGAGGGGATTTCCAGAAATTATACCTGGTTAAGGCTTCTAACTATTTTGTTTGCAAACTAATGCCCAAAAGTTAGCATAATTGAAATAGTAACCTATATTTTCACAACCACCCAAATTATTTGAGATTATCACGGTGGCGGATGATAGTATTCAATTAGCAATAGATCAGGACTCAATCGACCAAAACTAATGACCATTTATTTCACGCATTGGGTAGGTACTAATTGGTAATTGATTCTCAGTGGTATCGGCCATGACCTTAAACTAATCTATGAAGGCTTTTGACATGAAATGAAAAAACTTATACTCCGTAATATTCTTCCTAAGAAGGAAGAAGAGAAATGATCGGCAAACTGCAATTGATTGATGATGAAGATTGTTGTCCTTACGATGAATCTTGTATCTAATATAAATGTAAAAAGTAACTATCACATTAAAGATAAGCTACCTAATTGTAGTAACTTTCCCCAAGAAAATAATCTCTCCTAGAAAATAACTACCAATAATTATCCTTAAGCAATAGGAACATATTTTACACAAGCTATCTTCCTCACAATAGAAACTAACTTCTAAATCTGCATATTCATCATCTCTTTCTTAGCAAATAATATTCTGAAACCTTAAGCCATTTAGTAACAATTAATTAAAGACTTACTAACTACCAATAGTGTTTAAGCTGATAACTTATCAACATTAATCATACCCACTGGCCGCACCGTTAATTAAGAATTTATTTTCTAGTGTCAACACATTCATATCCTTTTATCACCAGAAGATTAAAAAATATTACCAAGGCTAGCTGCTTCTTCTTCTTTTTGTATAGATTGATTGCTAATAGAAAGCACTGGTTCGGCTTCTAGTAGCAGATGAAAAGTGCATTATTGCAAGCTTGAAAGGAAAGAGGGATTAAACAAACAAAACATAAATTTGAAGATTTGTGATGTATATTTGATGTCTTCATCTTCCTCAATATACCATGTGTACATCAACATAGTATGAAGAATTAGGGTTTTTTTATGAAGAAGATGAACAGTGCAACTGGAAAAATTAGGGCTTTTTTATGAAGAAGATGAACAGTGCCACATGCCCACCACGCGCTCAAGCCGAGCTACCACGCGCCATCCAAGCAGCATGTGCGAGTCATGCGTCAAGCTAGCCGACCACGCGCTGCACGCGTGCAAAACCGCGCCCCCACGAGTCGCCACACGAGTCCACGCGCCACCGTAGGCTGCGGTCACGCGCGTGGACGAGTACTAGGCTCTCCGCGCGTGACTGCTTCCATGTGCCTCCACGCGCGCGCGTGCACACACGGGCCTGCTCCATGAAATTCCAGGCGCTGCCCTAGGCGCACGGTGGCAAGTGGAGACGCGTGAGGGCTATTTTTGGCTAGTTCTGACCCCACCACCGGCACGTGGCCCCTTGGCTTGGCTTCTGAATTTTTGTTGCGCGTGGAGGCACGTGAGGGCTGTTTTTGGCCAGTTTTTAAACAACTTTTTCTATAGAAATTAGCTTTAAAAATTTGTTTTATACACAAAAGTTTTTCCTTAATCCCAAAGGGTATATGAGGGTTGAATTTACTATTTTTCATCTTTTAAAAATTTATCTCTCATTTTTGGCCATTTTTTAGTATTTTTATGGTAGTTTTATGATACGGAAAATACGAATAATGCAGCAAATATTAATTTTTGCACTTTGTGGTCGAAAATAAATATTGTGGAAAGCTATACGACATAGATGAATTCTGGTTTATTTGTTTGCCTTGATTCGTGTTATGGATTATATATGCTTTTGTTGAGGCATTTTTGTTGGGGTTTGGTAAGCCCACATTTTTCTTCTACCCAATTTCAAGGCCTTGGTGCCCGTTTTCCTTGGAAGGAGAATGCGGCCTATTCATCCATTTAATTGCCTTGTTTTTTAGCATGCTAGTTTTAGGTTAAATGGATGGATATTAGATTGGCATTCTAAATAAACTTATGTGTTTACTTTTGTTTTAAGTTATTAGAATGCCAATAGGGCTCAACAGAGTCCTTGCACACTTTATTGTATGGTGCAATTTTATATTATTCTAAATTATCACGCGGATGATTTATTACTTTGTGGATTATATGATGATGAAATTTATTATGAAAAATTACTTGGAAAATATTTTTCCAACTCATATACATGGGAGATGATTACGAGCTTAGCAAAATTTTGATTTCATGATGTGAGGAATGATAATATTTTTCATTTGAATTTTTTGAAATAAATAGAATGATGTATAAGTAATGTATTTTCTTTGCGCAAACTAATGTAGTGAATAGAATGACCACCAAGAATGTCATAGCCGATCTCGTTAAGGGTGAGAAACTTAACGGAGATAATTATGACGTTTGGCACAAAAAAATAAAATTTATGCTGAACGAACAAGAGCTCGAGGAGCAATTAACGAAAGAGATGGTCGCGCCCACTAAAGGACAATCCCTAAGAGACCACGCTGCTTACAAGAAATGGCATGAGAAAGATCGTAGTGCGCGCTACACCTTGTTGAGCAGCTTGCAAAATGATCTAATTTGGCAGTTTGATGAACTTCCAACTTGTAAAGCTTTGTAGGATTAGCTCAAGTTCTCTTTTGGTGGAACCTCAATTGTGGCTTTGTAGCCTTGTGATCAAGTTTGAGGAGTACAGAAAATACCCTAAGCATACCATAAATGAAAATCTAAGGGTGATGTCCAATATGATTGGTAAGCTAAGGGATGTTGGCCATGGGCCAATATGAAACAGTTATTGACCCATAGTGAAAAGATCAAGAACTTTTCTGATATTTCACAGCATGTCATCCTTGAGGCTGAGACTCAAGATGCTGACAATACCCTTACTTATGTCGCCCAAAAAGGATCACCCACTGCAAATGGCAAGCGTAGAATACAAAGTAAGAAAGGCAAGAAAGGTGAGGATAACACTTCTACGCCAAAGGAAAGGAAAATGAAGAAACACAAGAGAGGAAAACGCGGTGGGAGAAAGGATTTGTCTAAAGTCAAATTCTTCAACTGTCAATAGAAAGGACACTTCGCTCATGATTGCACTGAGCCGAAGAAGGTACCTTCTGGATCTCTCTCCCAGCTATATGTTTCCTCACATGTGATGGTTGCTCATTCCCAACCTGTGTGGTTTGTGGATACAGGTGCAACAAAACATGTAGCACGTGATTGAGAGGGGTTCATAGATTACTACCCGATTCCAATGGGAAGCAAAAATATCTCCATGGGAAACAATAGCTCCGAGGAGGTGTTAGGGGATGGTTCTTACCAGCTCAAGTTGCGCACTGGGTGCATATTGCTTCTTGAGGATGTGCGATATGCACCCACTGTTCGGCTTAATCTACTTTCAGTTACTGCTTTATTAGACAATGATTTTTCCTTTATTTTTCAGAATAATAAGTTAGACATCTTGTTGGATAATGTTTTGTTCGGACATGGTTTTCACATGGATAGTCTTTTTCAATTAGATTTAATTGATTCTCAGTCCTTTTTTTCTTATGTGGTGAATGATAAAATTGTGAATGATTCTGCCACCTGGCATGCAAGACTAGGCCAGATAGGCCAAGATAGGATGACTCGTTTGGCTAAAGAAGGCCTTTTGGGCCCACTCGCAAAAGTCAATCTACAAACTTGTGAGGCTTGTTTGGCAGGTAAAGCATGCAGGAAGCCTTTTGGAAAGGTCGTGAGAGTAACTCAGCCATTTGAGCTAGTTCATTCTGACATATATGGACCTATGAGTGTAAAGGTACGTCATGGCTCATCTTATTCCCTTACACTGATAGACGATTATACTCGATATGGTTACGTGTATCTGATATCTCACTGTTATGAAACTTATGACTGTTTCAAATGCTTTGTAGTAGAGGTTAAGAATCAAACAGAAAAGAGTTTAAAAACTCTTTGCACTGACTGGGGACGTGAATATTTATCCGATCACTTCAAGAAGTTTTGTGAGGAAAAAGGTATACGCATGTAATTTACTATTCCTAATACTTCACAACAAAATGGTGTTGCGGAAAGAAGGAATATAACATTGTTGGATATGATTAGGTATATGATGGCGCAAGGAAATCTCCCATTATCTTTTGGGGGGGGGAGGTACACTTTTGACTACAGCCTATATACTTAATCGTGTGCCTTCACGATCAGTCAAATCCATCCCATATGAGCTTTGGAATGGCCAAAAACCAAATTTTGGATAACTTTAGGCTCAGCAGGTTATGTTCATAATACTTCACATAATGGGAAACTAGGGCCTAGAGCTAAAAATAGTATCTTCTTGAGATATTCTGAAACTCTAAAGGCTATGTTAATTATGTATGATAAACATCCAAATGGTGGAACGACTGAAATAGAGTCTCGTTATGTCGATTTCATAGAGAGTGATTTTCCTCTATGAGTTAGAGGAGGTTGAAGCCACTTTACCATCTCCAAGCAAAGGTGGGGAATTAGTTTCTCATCTGGTTGTCGCTGAAGATAGTATAAGTGACTCTCAACCTAGTGGGAGCACACCACCAGGACCATCAGGTTAACAAGATTCTCAACTGCATAGAGGTGCACGGGGTATAATTCCACGTAGTTGTTTTGAGATTGACAGAGATATTCTTATTAGCACTCCAACTGATGAAGATGAGCCCACTTATGTGGAAATAGCCTTATCTTCATTGCTAGCAATGAGTAGATGGTTGCAATGAAGAATGAGTTGAGCTGAATGGAGAAGAATCAGGTCTGGGAGTTAGTTGACCTTCCACCAGGGTACAGGACTGTTGGAAACAAGTGGGTTTTAAAAGTCAATCGAAAGGCATATGAGTCAATTAAGAAGTATAAGGCACCTCTTGTGGCAAAGGTTATACCTAAAAGCGGGGTGGGGACTATAAAGATACGTTCTCCCCGGTGGTAAAATTTACTTCAATTCGCCTCATCTCAGCTATTGTCGCCCATCATGATTTAGAACATCTTCATATTGATATTAAAACTACATTTCTCAATGCAGAACTAGACGAAGAGATCTATATGACTCAACTTGAGGGTTTTGAAGTCAAGAGGACATGAGCGCAAAGTTTGTCGGCTCAAACATTTTATACATGGTCTCAAACAATCGTCTAGGCAGTGGTACTTTAGATTTCATCATGCCATTACCTCTATAGGTTTTGAAATGATTGAACAAAACCATCGCATTTACGTAAAACGATCCAAGAAAAATATTACGATCCTTTCTTTGTATATGAATAACATTCTTTTAGTTTAAAATGACATGAGTTCTATTGTTACCACTAAGCAGTGGCTGTCCTCAACTTTTGAGATGAAGGGAATAGGATAAGCTAATTATGTGATGGGGGTTAAAATCAAACGTGATCGTCCAAAGAGACTCCTTGTTTTGTCTCGAGAGACATCCATCAAGAAAGTCATTGAACGTTTTCATATGCATAACTCAAAACCTGTAGACACTCCAATGGACAAGACGAGTACTTTAAGCATAGACCAATGCCTAAAGAATGATGAAGAAAAAATCAGATGTCCAAAGTGCTTTATGTAGCTGTAGTAAGGAGTCTGATGTATGCTATACTGTGTACGCGTCCAGACATCTGCTATGCCGTTGGAATGGCATGCCATTATCAGAGTAATTCTGGACCCCTTCGTTGGAATGTGGTAAAGAGGATTCTTCGATACCTACGTAAAACTGTTGATCTCTTCCTGTGTTATCTTGGTGGAGACTTGAGACTGAGAGGATACAACGATGCTGATTGGGGTGTGATAGAGATGGGTGCAAATCCACTTCAGGTTATGCATTCATACTAAGTGCTGGAGTTATCTCTTGATACAGCAAGAAACAGTCTTGCATCGCCCTATCCATGATAGAGTCGGAGTATGTTTCTTGGACAACAACAGTCTAGCAAGCTGTTTGGTTGAGGACATTCTTGTAAGTTCTAGGGGTTACAGCTCATGCAGACGAGACTCTCACAATTTATTTTGAAAATATAGCTTCCCTAGATTTCGTAAAGGACACAAAATATCATGGGAAGGCCACACAAGTAGGTCTTCGTTATCACTTCATTGGAACTTTAGTTGTGCAATGAGAGGTGACCATGAAGCATATACCTACTGGCAGAATGATGGCTGATCCTTTGACCAAGCCTATTGCTAGAGATGTTTTCCTTTCTCACATAAGGTGTATGGGACTATGTATGGTTTGATATGTTTATGGCATCTTATGTACTTGACATTATTTACTATATTTTTCATTCCTTGATTTGAGTTTATTTTGGAATGAATGGATAATCTTTGTGATTACATATACATCCTTATTGAGAGTGTCAACAGGCTTGAATTGACACACTCACACGAGTAATTCACCTCAGAGCTAAGTTAGCGAGTAAAAAAAGACATAATTGTCACAGGCACCGAGAGGGCGAATAAGTTGATACAGCTAGTGATGTAAACATGTCGCCTTAGTCGGAGCTAAGATGAGATCTAAAAAGGTAGGACGATCATAGAGTATCTCCAAAACTCTATGTAGCTTGTTTAAAGCCGAGTGTGAGATTTCAGACAGGAACTATGAGAGTAACTGGGCTGAAAACTTAGGTCAGACACTCATACAGTGACTATAGACTCAGATTCGTATGGCGTATTTTATTATACATTAATGTGACACGCCTTTACGGTTACACTATAACATGCAAATCATATTGCATGTGCTAAATGCAGACCGACAGTGGGAGTGATGAATGAATCTCTACTTCATCACTGTATAAGCCACTTGAATCGATAAATTTTTGATCCTATATAGTATCCTTTTTACCTTAAACTATGTCATGAAAAGACACTCAATGTCACTACTTTAGCATGTACCCTTGGATCATGGATGATGCGGTCTCGCGGGACATGTCTAGGAAAACGGTTGGGTCTAATTGGAATGACATGAGGACCTTGGGGAGAAAGTTCAATATTACACCACGTTATGTGATTCAAAGCCTGGGCGACCTTGTCGCTTTTTGTTTCGATATTAGTTATGAATGCATAACATATGCGAGCTTTAACACTGCTCATTATAAGGTATTGAAGAGTGTTTAATCTGGTGTAGTTGAACTATCTGGGGTACGTACGAGATTTTTTTAGTGATGTATTGTGTTAGTTTGGTGATAACTTAATACAATACTCCTCAACTGGACATCATTTCTCGTGTGAGGATATAAGTGAACAAGAGATAATGAGGGACTGCACGATTTATTTGCCCTGTGTATGGGCGAGTGGGAACTGTTAATAAATTGGGTCAGTGGACCCATTATCCGCCCACTAACAGATAATGCGTATTTGTTAGTTTGGATTATTACAGTTAATTAAAGGATATTTATCTCCTAAGTGTTTGAGATAAATATAGTCTTTATCTCCTAAGTGTTTGAGGTAAAACATGTCTCTAATACTATCTATATATAAAGGCTAGAGATATCTCAAGAAAAAATAAGTGACAGACAATAAGTCATAAGACAATCTCTCAATCCACCTTTTTTTTAATGTCCAATCCCAATCACATATATCTTAGGCTTAGGCGTCTACAGAATTTCAAACCTAAGCTCTGATACCATTTTGTAACACCCCGAACCCGAGGGTCAATGCACGTCCTTAACCAAAATCCAAACACATCGATAACGTAACTATTATAATGGTAGAGCAGAGCATCTAAAATACCGCAAGGCATAATTATCTAAATCTAAAAAGCTTAACTCCAAAATACTTCAAAACTTTATTACAAATTTCTCAGACCAAATATCTAAATCCAAAATAAAAGAAACCAACTAACCAATAATTTGTATAAAGAATTCATATCCTCTATGTTTCTCAATACCAAACACCAAAGAAATTCCACCGCTAATATCTCGCCCTTCGTGATACTATTGGCCTGGAAAGGGATGAAAACAAAAAGTAAAGGGATGAGCATGAATTGCCCAGTAAGAGATTTTACACACAGAAGGGCAAAACGAATACGAAACATGAGTTATCGAGTAGAGGCAATAAATAGGAGTTTAGATAACTTAGGAAATTTCACAAGCGAATAACAAAAGCGACAAAAAGATGGTTAAATAACCCATGAGTCGAGCATCAAACAAAAATTTACGAAAACTTGTGGGTGTCACAAATGCAAATTGCTTATTATTAAGCATCACAAAATAATGGTTATACCATGTCGAATATCGCAGTCGACACGTCATATATAAGCCACTATAATTAAAAGTGACTTTCAAACACAAATATCACCCATAAAGTAACTTGACAAATATATCAAATATTCATTCGAAGTCCAAAAATAGTTCTTCTGGACTCAAAATGAACAGAACAAAAATACGAATTCAACGAAATTAAAATCGGCTCTGTTAGTCCTATGGTTAGATAACCTAGGCTTACATCTTGTTTTGATGATAACTACACATTGATTATGTTCTAATGTGGGCTTTGAGTGTATTCTTAGTAGGTATATACATGCACACTCATGAAGACACATTTGAGAAGTTGGATAGATGGATTAAAGCCAAAGAAGCTTAAAGCTATGGTGACATGCTATGGAAGCTTGATCAGTCCAATGTCAAAGAGCAAGAAAGAATGCATAGGCTAAGTTACTATCGATTATAATTGATCTTTCCTATTATGTAACTAGTCTTGGTTTGATGCTTGGATTGATGACTATGACCTAAAAAGACCTTAGGACACCTTGTGCATTGCATGTGAGTTCATAATCATTCACACAAGCGTGGTTCTTGAAAATGAGTGAACTTTGGAACTTACTCAGATTTTCTCAAAACTGTTTTTGGTGCTAATCTTTTCATATCTTGATAAAACTTTTCATTAGCTTTCCAACGCAAAAAACGGCACCTCAATCCGATTTTTCTAGAGAAAGTTATGCCCAAAATAGGAAATGGGGTTCCGTGAGGCAGCCGATAGGCAGTAGGGTAATGCAGTCGACTGCATTGGTCAAAATACTGTTCCAACGGCTATTTTCGAGGACAAAACTCCAACGGCTATTTTCGAGGGATTACAGTCGACTGCATTGGTTACAGTCGACTGCAATGGCAGTTTTGGCCATATTTTGCCTAACGGCTATATTTGATTTCTTCTCTATATAAATGTTTTGGGACTTCATTATACACCATGGAAACCACATTCTAAGCCTTCATTCATTAGAGGAACATCAAGACTCATAAATTAAATTTTTCTCTCTTCATCTTCATGATTTTACATCATTAAAAAAAGCATCTTTGTAAGCAACTTTAATTGAGAGTAAACATTCTTCAAGTTATCAATTATGTCACATTTCTATTGTACTAGAGCTTCATTTGTACTCATTTCCTTTCAAGAGGGTTTCTTTGTACACATTTGATCTTTGTAAAAGGATTGTGAGCAAGGTTTGAGTTTGTCAAGTCTTGGGTGAGCTTTGTGGATTTCAGGGTTTGTCGGCTTGTGCTTGGTGTGGGGATATCACCAAGTGTTATAAGGGTTTTGATCTTGACCCGGAAGAAGATTGTTGCTAGTGGATTCTAGTGCTCTTGCAAGGGACTTCCTTGAAGAGGTGGATGTAGGCTTGAGGGTATATCAAGCCGAACCATTTAAATCTCCTTGTCAAGTATCTCTAACTCAATCTCTTTACTTATTGCTATTTAATTGTTTGAGATTGTTTAGTTAGCATCTTCATTGAAGTATTACTTGGTTTGTTTGAGATTTATGATTGTGCTTAGTTTAAATTCCCCATTATACTTCAAAAATCCTATTTACCCCCCTCTAGGTGTGTTTTATTGGTTTTAGGCTCCATCAGAGATCGGATGAATGAAATATCGTCAAAAGAAGTTTTTGGTCGAAAACTTAATGACACAAAAATTGAGAGAGCGAAAGCAGATTATTGATAACCAAAAGGCCACCAAAAAGTAGAGCACTAAAATAATTGCCAAAGACATCTTCCGATAAGAAAAAAGAGATTTTTATAAATCAAAAGGAATTGTCTTTAACAGAAGTTATAAGACATTGGAAAGTTGGGTAACGTCGCAATTAAGCGTGATGATCAATAATAAGCTCAAAAGAAAATATGTTTCGGGAATTAAACGATAGTATATAGATCTCGTGTATAAAACGAAAAGATGACGTAAAATCCCTTACCTCAAAGTAACGAATATAACGTAAAAAATCTCATCTTTCTCCTAGATCAATCACCACCTTTTTGCTTGAATATCCAAAAGAATGCACTAACTCTTTTATCTCATTTGTCTCTAAAAAAATATGAAGACTCTTTTGTCTTCTCCCTCTTATATAGTTTGCTAATATAATTCTAATATAATTTGAAGTCCTCATTACTAATTTAATCACAATATGACTTAAAATTCTAATCCAAGTGGAAATCTCTCTCTCTCTCTCTCTCTCTCTCTCTCTCTCTCCTCTCTCTCTCTCTTTTATATCTAATCTAATCACATTAGCCACTAAGACAATTAATTATTAATTTCGTCACTAAAAGGACTCCAAGAAAATTCTCAATGGTCCATTATTTAATTCAAAATAGTATAATATTTTAATTAGTAACTACCCAAGTAGAAAAAAATATGGGGTATTACTCTCTCTCTCTCTCTCTCTCTCTGACTCACTCTCTCACTCTCTCTCTCACACACAGAGTCAACCCCCCCCCCCCCCCCCCAACAAAAAAAAAAAAACAGTAGCGCGAGTTGATAATTCGTTTCAATGAATTAATTTTAGTGGCATCATTTAGTTGTGTCACTGATCACATTGATAATTCCTTCCACCAGACCTTTGTCTTCCATCATTCCACAAGACCTTTGTCTTCCATATTTAACGACGGTCTTTCCCGTCGCTAAAGGTTACTTTTAGCGACCGAATAGTGTCCGTCGCTAAAAATCCGTAGCTAAATAAGGTTTTTTCTTGCAGTGGAAGCTTATTCTCTTTAGAGCATGTATGCCATTTATTTGTGAAGTGACATATTTATCTTTTTCGAGACTCATAGCCATCTAAACAACTCTAAAAACGTTATTTCGTTATTTACATCGTGGATCTAGGGAGAACGTCCCCGACTCATCAAAACAAGCTACATCGCGAGGTAAGCTTTACCAGCTTTCATAGAGTAAAAATCGTAAAAATTGTCTCACATTCCCTATAATCGCATTTCATTTAAAAAACAGCAAAAAGAGTCTTTTTTCCATTTCTTGTCTAAATATAAGTCTCAAGATGTAGATTACTTCTCATAGGACCAGTGTCGAACTACGATGGTTTTGATTCCATCTATTTCAATTGGATACGTAGCCCACATGATTCATGTTGTCGAGCTCAAGCCAAAATATAAAAGCTAATTTAGGTTTAGTCTTGTTATATTTTACATGCTACGCGTTCTTAAGGCCAAAATTCAATTAAAAATAAAGTAGAGACTGAAAGGGCGTGGCGGGTGCCTAACACCTTCTCGTTACATAACTTAGTCCCCGGACCCATCTATTGGTTTTGATAGGCTAGTCATCCTTTTAGACACTTTAGAAATATTCTTAGGTTTTCTTTTCTTACTTTTCCTTATTAAAAAAGATGGCAAGTCCATAAAACACCCTTTTGCGGATTTTTTCTCGAGGGGTGCGCCACTGTGGCAACTATGCTGGGCACAAAACACTATTAAGACTACATTTGAAAATTTCTCTTTATTTTTGGCCTTACTGTGTTTTGTGGCATGTAGAATATGACATAACTATTGTATTTGTGCTTGTATTTCCATACCTCACACACACGTGCGTCTCACCCCAACCCACCTATTTGAGAGCGACAGGTGGGGCCCTTTGTCCTCCTAGGCTCAAGATGGTATCTCAATTGAGCTCTTAACTCCATGGACTCGTACTAAAGATTTCTCATGATTTCATGGTATATTAAACGACTTTTATATGTACTAGTGATTGCGCATTATTAACTTTCTAGTTAAGGGTGGGAGGTATATAGTACAGTTAAGCTGATAGAAGTGACCTTTACACCGGTGTTGTAAAGAAAAAAAATCACACCCAGACCATTCAGTGTTCTGTCATTTGTTAGGAGGAAACATGTATTGTCCTATAGCATGTTGGCGGGAAAACCAGCCAGCATTTTGTAAACTAAATTTGTAATTTTGCAAAAAGGGAGAGACTTTGACTAACCGGCCAGCTATCCGCGCTCTCAATTGGGCGGTTAGTCAGTATGTGCATTACTTAAAATATTCAAAACTAGCTAGTTCAGACTCTCATTCAATCCACTGTTCAACCGGTCGGTTATCTTTTCGGATGACCAGACAGTTAGTGAGAAACCTCATCCTCAGAAAATTTTGCAAAAAAAACTCCCAAAAATGAACTCTCAACCCACTGACCAACCGGCCGGTTATCCTCCTAGGTGACCGAACTATTAGTCAGAAAGCTCATCCTTAAAAAAATCAAGAAACAAATCCGAGAAACAAGCCCTAACCACGCTGACCAACCAACCGATTCGATTGGATATATAAGTTTGAAGAAGAAGAAAATAAACCACATGCCACGCCGAAATGGAAGGACAATTCAAATTAACCTCACTCGAGTTGTAGATTATTAGGATGAGGAGAGATGATGATCTTGTAGACCTTAGTTCCCTAACCATGAATCCCGAGGATAGACTATTCCTCAAGTTCAAGATGCCGTAGATGGATAAGTTTGATGGGACCTCAGATCCCAAAATTCATGTGAAAATATACATGAGGGGATTGGCTCCATATGAAGTGAATCGGAATCGGTTGATACAGATGTTCCATCGCACTCTCACTAGAGTTGCCTCTCATTGACCTTGGATAAAGCCCGAGTTCGTACTTGGGAAGATGTTGTGAGAGCGTTTGTGAAGCAATACTAGTATAATGCCGACATAGACATTACCTGGAAAGATTTGGAAACCACAAAGTAAGAGCCGAGAGAGTTCATTTCGGCTTTCATCATGAGGTGGAGGAATAAGGTAGCTCATATGGTGAACCGTCCAATCGAAGTAGAGCAAGTTAACATAGTAAGGAGTAACCTGCTCCCAATCTACCATGATTATATTTTTGGCCATTATCATACGACGTTAAAAGCTCTTATGGGATCCCTCATACATATATAAAATGCTATCAGCAAGGGATTCATCTCTCATGAGTCGAAGCCACCAGGGGTATACCGAACCTGCCCGAGGAGTTCTAATATATAGTCTAAGCCAGCTGCAGCCAACAATGTTAACACTGTGCAAACACCTAGGATAAAGTTTATACCATTAAATGCATCGCTCCCTAAAGTTTTTGAACAGTTGTTAAGGAAATGAATGATATCCAAGCTACCGCCTACCCCTACGCAACAGTGATACCTAGAGGTTATGATGTGAATGCCTTTTATGATTATAATCAGGGAAAGGGCCATTCTACAGATAGATGCCTCACCCTACGACATGCCATACAAGACCTGTAACATCCCGGAATTTCCGGAACGTTAACACTCGATCCATCAATCACTAATCATAAAATCCTCAACTCAAACAAAATAAATACTACCAATCTGTCAGAGCAACTAATCCATCGACTTAATCATAGTTGAAACATCAAGTCCAAACTAACAAATCTAAATAACAATAATGACCCACGCAGGGGTTCTAAAGACTACGTCTGAAACTTAAATCCACTTTCCCTCGGCTCAGATCTAGTCCACCGCCAAAGCGATCTATTGTTTGTTATAACCTGCGGAAAAGAAGTCAAAGGGGAGTGAGCTTTTGAGAGCCCAGTAAGGTCGCACAAAGATTTAAAAATAAGAAAACGATTAGGACAATTTTTTATATAAAACTTTTGAAGAGTATTTTCATTAAAATACAACACTTAGACAAAGATGAATAAAATGAACGATTTTACCTTCAAGTCCAATAACAACTTTTTGAGGAATTTTTTCTTTCGATGAAATCACTACAATACGATATAAACATAAGGATGAGTATTCAACTCAATCCCTTAAATAATAGTCATTTGAAACACTTCAGGTATAATAAAGCATGAATGGATAATATTCAAAACATTTCAAGTGCAATAAAACACAAATAGGAAACATTGAACATGAGCAGTACAGAAGCAAAGTCACCCCGGCAGTGCTCGATACACTTACATATGCATATGTACACTGACTAGTCCATCTAGATACTAGTTAAACCCATCCAACAGACCATCCTTATAACGCCAACAATACAGACCATCCTTATGGCTCCCAAGTTACTAACTCATGTCAACATTGAGAAGTAATAAATAGAATTTAAAAATGCTTTACGATGAGCAATCAATAAACATATCAAATGAACAATGGATTCTAAGATTAGATGAAACAGAATTCCAAATGATCGTTATAAGGCTCAATTTAAGGTTTCATGGGCAATTTAAAAACATTTTATATCGATCAATAAAAACCAACATTCAAACTAGTTTGTAAAACTGTTGTTATAAGTAATTGAAAACAGAATAACGAAATGGGGTTCGAATAGAATCCCTTACCTCGGTCCAAGCTAAGCGATGCTACCAACCTCGACCAGTATTCTCTGAATCAACCTAAATTTATAATTTAATTACTAGAGCAAAATTTATGTCTAATATACTAGAAACCCTAACATCGACTACCCACCACGTGCTTACTTCTAATCCCGAAATCACGCGACTCGAAACGTATTCCACATACGACCAACGTAGCTAACCGAAAATCTTATACGCTACTTAACGCGTAACTATATCCCAACATTCATAATAAATTACAATAAAATACTTTTATGGCTTAAAACACAGTAAAAGTCAAAATATGAATTTTCTGAAATTTGAATATTTTCGAATTAAAATAATTTCTTTAAATACAATAAAATCTCATAAATTGCCACAAATACGTCCAGCTTCAAACTAAGTCCCATAATTTTTGTAACAGCTTTAAAATATGTATAAAGATAATAGAAAGTTAAATCTGAAATTAAAAAGCATTAAAACTAATTTTCAAATATTCGTTTTGCTAAACCTAACGCGATATAGAAACCATAGCAAATCAACCCAAAAAAATCATCAAACTTTTACTGAGTCTTTATTATACTATAAAAACATTAGTATAATTTTTCCCTGAACATTTTCTGGGTTTAAAGGCTCCAAAAGAATTTTCCAAATCTGAAATTTCAGAAAATACTAAAAATTCATACGATCTCAGAAAATTATAAAATTCTTCCAAGAATTTTAATATGGTCTAACGTATTATACTGTAAATGTTTACGTGCTAACGATAAGTGTACGCTACGTTATGCATGTGTCAACTTAACGCTAACCCGCTACGCGATCCGCACTTCTCTTTTTCTCCATCTCGTCTTCTGCACTCACTTCCATGACTCTCTAACACACAGCAGACCCACACCTCTCCAACACACACTCATCCAACCGTTATACACACAATTACCCACACATCTTCACTTACACACACACACTCACCATTTATACACACTTTACACACATTAACACCCATAATATGTCACACACCTGCATATCCCCCAATATACATACTACACACAGCACACAAACACTCACGAACAGCCCTTCCCTTCTCCTTGCACACACTCAAACACACACACAGATACACATTCTATACCCATAAATATGCACCCAAACACCCATCCATTTGCACCTCACACACAGGTTCACACAAGGGGCAATACCCACTTCCATTTCTTCTTCATCCTTCATTACCACACACGTACCCAATACTCAACACACACAGGTTACATGTATTCACCATATACTTCCAAACTTTCCAAAACATACTCACACACATGGATATATAGATGCATCCTGTCATGCTCACTGCCGTCCTTTCTTCTTTCATTTTACACACCATTTCACTCACATAGGTTCACAATCACACATGTTGCACCCACTTATGCACAGCTGCCTAAGCAGCTTCATCCCCAACAATCTTACCTTCAGGTTCCTCTACGGCAGTCCATGGCTGCTATCTCCTTCTCTCTCTCTCTCTCTCTCTAGGGATCTAAACCAATAGCTTCTGGCCCCTATCTCTCTCTAAAACCCACACGCTACCCATCACCCTTATTAATATACCCACCAATATATATACACACTCACACAGCAACCCTCAAAACCCACTTCTCACATTCACAAAACACACGAAGCACTCAACATATATATACATATGTAACACCCCACAACAGATGCCAATGCCATCTTGCAAGCACTCCTCACGCACAACCATATTTCTCACAGCACTCACAAAACACACGCAGTTTCACCCAAACTCACATATGCACTAAATTCACTCATCCTTGCTCTCTTCTCCCCATGACGGCCATGGCTACCATATACATCAACCCTTGACTGCCCAGCCCCCTTTTTACTCATCGAAATACGCAAAAACACACACTAAAACACACCCACAACACTGCTCTCAATTTGTTATGGCATAGACCCACGACTCCTTTTCAGATTAATCCCAAACCCATTTACATACCTCACGACAGTGGGCTATCTTCCCACACAGGCTGTCTCTCTCTCTAAAGGAAATCCCTACGACAGCCCCTTACAATCCCCATAAATCTACGTAAATTCTGAAAAATATGGCTAGGAAAACTTACCGGAGAAAACTAGACGATCGCCGAAAATCTGCTTCACTTCCTCGCTCTCTCTCGGTTGAACTTCAGATAAATGGAAGAGAGCCCTCGAACGGCGGCTCGCTCATAAAACGGGATATAAATATAAAACCCTAGTCAGGCTATTTCCCAAAAATCCCCTTGGACTTTAGAAATTTTTTAAGTTTCACCCAAAACTTTTTGTTATTACGAAAAGTCCTAATTAACTATTAACTATTTATGATAAAATAGTGTACCAAAAAAATTTAACGGGTTGTTATCTAACCCCGCCACACTAATCGTCGCTAAGTAGGAATATAATCGCTAAAAGTTTACCCAAAAATTCCGGTCACGCTAATCACTAAACATTTAATTTTTCCTTAAAAGTTGTTAGAAAAATATCAGCGTTAAGAAAAATATATTTGCTGCTTAAAATTTTTTAATAGCTCTAAAAATATCGGGGTGTTACAAGACCACATAGACATAGGTAAGTTTACCCGCCAGTCAGATCGAATGTTCTAGAGAACCCTTGCCACCTCACATGATTAACTGCATTCATGATAACCAGCCAGTTAAGAATCTGACTGCTTTCAGTTTCCGCTTACGATTCTCTGCCAAAGTTTCACGATTTGATTACTTGGGAAAAGTTAATGGAACGAGAGACCTTCATTGTTGAAGAAGAATATGATGAAGAAACTGGGTTTATGTTTCGACCCAATGCCGAAGTATCCCACCTAACTAGATCAGGCCGAGTATACCAGACCGCGCCCTAGCCATATATGACCCACTGTTCTCTCAAGACCCTTCGAAGGACGAGGTCCTTAGACAGCTAAAGAAGGCTCAAGACAATATTTCTATTTCGGGACTGTTGTCTGCCTCATATTATCATTGCCAAGCCCTCGTCAAATTTCTCAGTGAAGCTTATATGTTGATTCAGACCCAGCCTAAAGAACTTTCCCAAGTAGTAGGGGCTATACATTACATAAATGCCTTCACTTTTTTCAAATTTGATATGCCTAAGTCGAGATCGAGACACAATGACCCACCCCATATCACTATGAGAGCACTTGTTAAGAGGGTATCATTGATTCTCATTGATAATAGTTTTGCTCTAAATGTTTGTTCCCTATGCACTGTTCAAGCCTTTGACATAGACCCATCAGAATTCACCCCTTCCAACCAAGCCTTCGGAGCCTACAATAACACCAGAAGGGGGGTGATTGGTATAGTGAATCTTTCAATGACCATGGATATTGCTACTTTGATATGGAGTTTCAAGTATTAGATATACCCAGTGTCTTTAACCTCATGTTGGGGGATGACCTTGGAAATATTCTGTTGGTGCAATTTCCTCTACGTTGTACCAAAAGATCAAGATTGTGTTGAATGATGTTGTTTTCACCATAATGGGAGTTTCACAATTGCCTCAGGTCGAACAGGTTGAGAAGGACAGTGTTAAGGTGCCACATGATTCTTTTGATATTTTGCTTAGTGGATTTAGGATGGATCACCCGGTTCAGTGTCTCGATTATGAGGAAGTTTTTCACGATGAAAACTTCCTCACTTTTTCCTCTTATAGCAGCATGATGGTACTCCCCATGTTGACAAAATTCTAATACTTTCAAGGAAAAGGCTTAGGCCGAAACTAGCAAGGAATTTCTAGCTTCCTCAATTCTGTGCAAAAGGTACAAACAATTCGCAGGCAATCCGGTTAACAACCTTTTAGTCCCAGCTAGAGTTTTTACTTTTTTTTGTTTTTTTTTTTTGTTTCCAACTTTTCTAAAAATAATTTTGGTCCAACTCATCATTTAATGTTTGTAAACATCAAATATGGTTCCACTAGTGTTCAGACATACTTTTTTCCATTTCTATCACTTCATTCACTTTCTTAAACAATTTATTCAATTCAAGGTGTCTAACATTTAAATAAACATTCAAATACGTTATCATGCATAGTTCATCATAACCAATTTTCACATAGAGTGATGCATCTAAGTATACTTAAATATGTAATCAAAGCATAAGAAATGTTGGGTTCTCATACACTTCACTCCTTAAAAGAATTTGGTCCCCAAATTCATAACTTAAACTTACCAAATAGGTGCGGATAATCTTTTTGCATATCCTCCTCTTTTTCCCACGTGGCTTCTTCCATTACATGATTTTGCCACAAAACTTTAATCAACGAAATGCTTTTGTTCCTCAAAACTTTCACATCAAAAACTAAAATCTGCGCTGGCAACTCTACATATGACAAATATGATCGAATTGATATCGGTTCAGGGCTTATCACATGAGATGGGTTAGAGTTATACTTCCGCAACATAGAAACATATGTAACACATCATGTACTCCTTCCAAAGATACAAGTAAGGCAACTCTGTTTGCCAAATTCCCAACACGATCCAGTAATTCATAAGGGCCAATATACCTCGGTGACAACTTGCCTCTTTTTCCAAATCGCTTTATTCCTTTGAATGGCGATACCTTGAGAAATATAAAATCTCCCACTGAAAATTTCAACTCTCTTCGTCTGTTATTATCATAATTTTTTTACTGGCCTTGAGTAGTCAAAATATTTTGCCAAATTTGCTGAATGTTTTCAGTGGTCTCTTGAACTATTTGTGGCCCAATTAAACTCCTTTCTCCGACTTTACTCCAACAAATTGGTGAGCAACATTTTCGTCTATATATAACTTTATATGGTGCCATACTGATGCTAGCCTAATAACTGTTATTATAAGCGAATTCAATCAATGCCAGATGTTGATCCCAACTTCCTTTGAAATCTATCACACATGCACGAAGCATATCCTCTAATGTTTCAATAGTCCTCTCAGATTACCCATCAGTCTGAGGATGAAATGCTATGCTAAATTTCAAATTTGTACCTAATTCACTTTGCGAATTTTTTTAAATGAGATGTAAATCTTGGATCTCTATCACTTACAATACTTATTGGTATTCCGTTCAATCAAACTATTTGTTGTATATACATTCGGGCTAATTCATCCAATGAATACGTGTTAAGTACATGTACGAATTTAGCAGATTTTGTCAGTCTATCCACACCCCCCCATACCGAATCATGCCCACCACAGGTCATGGGCAAACCTGTAACAACATCCATTGTTATATGGTCCCACTTCTATTTGGATACCGATAACGGTTCCAATCCACCCCCCGGTCTTTAATGTTCTTTTACTCGTTGACATACGATACATCTTGAAACAAAGTCAGCTATTTCTCTTTTATGTTATTCCACCAGTAATTGTATTTCAAAACCCGACACATCTTCGTTCCACCTGGGTGCACTGTATACTTTGACTTATGGGCCTATTTCAGTATTTCTCCATTCAACTCTTCATTGTTAGGCACAACTATTCAATCTTTATACAACCATTAATATCCATAAAAAACTTAGGTTTGAAGGTTCCATCTTTATCCTTCACTTCTCTCTGCAACTCCAAATCTCTTTCTTGTTCCTCCTGGATTCTCTGTAATAACACTAGTTTCACTTGTAAATTTGCAAGAATAATTTCTGACTCAGTAACAAGTAATTCCTATGAACAAGCTTGCTTAATCACCTTCCACTCTATCACCATTAAGCTAGCAACTTGTACTCTCCTACTTAGTGCGTCTGCAACAACATTGACTTTACCTGGGTGATACTGAATCGTAAAATGATAATCATTGAGTACTTCCATCCAGCTTCTTTGTCTCATATTCAAATCTTGCTAAGAAAATAGGCATTTCACACCCTTATGATCAGTAAAAATCTCAAACTCAGCACCATAGAAATAATGCCTCCACTTATGCAATGTGAACATAATCACTGCTAACTCAAGATCATGTGTTCGATAATTCTGTTCAAAGGGTTTTAGCTTTCTCAAAGCGTAAACCAAAACTTTGTCATCTTGCATCAAAACACAACCTAATCCTTCCTTTCAAGCATCGATGTATACCACAAAATTCTTAGTTCCACTCGACAAAGTCAAACTTGGAGCTGTAGTTAATCTCGTTTTTAACTCCTGAAAATTCACCTCACAGTTATCGGTGCACTGATATGCCACTTCCTTCCGAGTCAATGTGGACAATGGTGCTGCTATCCTCTAAAAATCTTGTACAAATTGACGATAATACCCTTCCAATCCCAAGAAACTTCTGACTTTTGGTACATTCTTTGGCGCTTGCTAATTCAAAACAGCTTCCATTTTAGACGGGTCAACAGTTAACCCGCTTCAGACATTATATGACCTAAAAAGGCCACTTGCTTTAACCCAAGTTCACATTTACTGCATTTAGCATACAATTTCTTATCCCATAGTACTTGTAGTACAATCCTCAAATGACGCCCCTACTCCTCTGTACTTTTTGTATATACTAAAATATCATTAGTAAAAACTATTACAAATTAATGTAAAAACTCCTTAAAATTTTGATACGTTAAGTCCATGAAGTCTGCAAGAGCATTCGTCAATCCAAATGGCTTGACAAAAAAATTCATAATGTCCATATCTTGTACGGAAAGCCGTCTTTGGACTATCTTCCTCTTTTATCCTCAATTGATGGTATCAAGATCTCAAGTCCAACTTAGAAAATATCACTGCCCCTTGTAGCTAATCAAAAAAATCATCTATATGCAGTAGTGTATACTTATTTTTTATTGTTACTCTATTCAACTGCCAGTAATCCATACACAACCTCATTGTAACATCTTTCTTTTTTACAAATAAAATTGGGGCTTCCCTTTATGATACACTAGGTCGAATAAACCCTTTATCCAGTAATTCTTGTAGCTGCAACTTCAACTCCCTTAATTCAACCAAAGCCATCCTATACGGCGCTTTTGAAATCGGGGTTGTTTCAAGCAACAATTCTATCACAAATTCCATTTCCCACTCAACGGGTGATGTTGCTACATCTTCAGGGAATAAAGCCATAAATTTATTTACTACAGGTACATCTTCTATTTTAACATTTTCTTTGTGCTTATTTACCATATATGCTAAATATTTCATATAACCTCTAGAAAGTAACTTCTCTGCTCGAATAGTTGAAATAATATTCATATCCCTATTCTTTCTACCTTAGAACTTACATAATTCTCTGTCAAATGTAGTAAATTTCACAACCTTATGAAAACAATCTAGTGATACCCGATTAGATGACAACCAATCCATCCGCAACAATATATCAAATCCTCTCATAAGCAAAACAATCAAGTTAGCATATACTGTATGCTCACCTACAATCATTGCACAAGATTTATATATCAGACTAACTAGAGTACTCTCTGCTATAGGAGTACTAACTTCCAAAACATGTGGTAACAACTCAGGCTCTTGAGGTAAGATGGGCACCATAAATGATGAAATGAACAAATGGGTAGAACCAGGATCAAATAGTACTCTAGCAACAGATTGAAAAACAATGAGTGTACCTTCAATAACTCTGCTAGTATCTTGAACCACCTGAGATATCAATGCATATGCTCGTCCTTGCACTCTTAGCTTTGGCATTCCATTGCATATTCCCTCTACCCTAGTTATCTCGAGACATAATTTGATTTCTAGAATAAGGGCAACTTATCCCAATATGTTTGGACTGAGAACACCTAATACACAAACCCATCTTTGTGCGACATTCATTCTCTGTATATACAGTCCAATTACAATATGTACTTCGCTTTCCAATTCTTGCATGCTTTGACAATGGCGTGTTTGATATCTCAGTCTGATTTCTCCTATTATTATTATCACATGGGGATGATGCTGCAAAATTGGCTTCACTACCAGTATAGCCACTCATTTGATTACCTCGAGCTCTCCCTTGACCATTTTCATAGAAATTATGATTTCTTCCTTGTAAAGCCCTTTGAAATTTTCTCTGTCAACTTTGACCCCTTCTACCAGGGTTCACATTTCCACTGTTACGGTTTCCCTATCCATTGTATGTTTGTAGTCTAAATGGTTCTGTATCAACACTCTTTTGCTCTTCTAAATCATTCTTAATAGTCAATGTTCTATAAACAATTGCCATATAAGTTTTTAACTGAAAAGGGATCAACTTATCCCGAAGATCCTTATTCAAACCTTTAACAAATTTTCTTACATTTTTTTTGTATCCACTAGATGGAGAAAAAATCTGGCTAAATCAGTAAACTACGATTCATAAACTGATATTGACATATTTTTTTGTTCAAACTTTATAAAATGTACTTCTTTCTTCTCTTGGGTCACCGTTGGAACATACATATTAGTGAACTCCCTTTTAATGTTTTCCTAAGTTGACGGGACTCCGTCCCACTTCCATTTCATGGATAATAATTTGCACCATCTTTCTGCACTAGCCTCTAGTATAAAGCTAGTATATGTCAATCTCTGAGAATTCAAAATCCTAGTAATATCAAGAATTTTCTCTACTCTAACCAACCATTCCTCGACTATCTTAGATCTGACTTCCCGAAAAACGGGTTCTTTATCATTTTAACAAACTTATGAAAGGTTAGATGTAACATCCCGGAATTTCAGAGCTTTACCACCCGGACTTTTCCGGAGCGTTGTCACCCCAAACTCCCGGAGTGTTTAAAACAATCAATACTTAATAGCATAAAAAACCTCCATTTCAAATAACTAACGATGAAAACCTACGTCAGAGCCTCTAATCATTACAATTTCCACAAATCACTTTAAATCTAACCAACAAACTAGAGAAGTTTTACCCGAGCAAGAGTTTTAACAATCAAGACTACACTTAAACTCACTTCCTTAAGCTTGCTCGGCTCTAATCCATATTCAGGTAACATATTGTTGGCTGTCACCTGCGGAAAGGATTCAAAGGGGAGTGAGCTTTTGAGAGCCCAGTAAGGTCGCACAAAGATTTAAAAATAAGAAAACGATACGGACGATTTGACATTTAAACCAATAGAAAATTTTGAAAGCGGAGAAACAAAGCGGTTCAAACAATCTTCTATAAACAATCAAAAAAAAAAAAAAAAAAGGGTTTTCAAAGAAAACCACAGCATTTCAATATAAACAACACGGGGCTGAGTATCAACTCAGTTCCCTTAAATCGATAACCATTTTTAAAACACTTAAAGTGCAATAAACATAAACAGGAAACGTTGACCATGAGCACTACAGAAGCAAAGCCACCCCGACATTGCTCGATACGCTTTACATATGCATATGTACACTGACTAGTCCATCTAGGTACTAGTTTAACCCAGCCAATAGACCATCCTTATAATGCCAACAATACAGACCATCCTTATGGCTCCCGAATTACTAACTCATGTCAATATTGAGAAGCAATAAATAGAATTCAAAACATTTTAGGATAATTGAATCAATAAAACATATGAGAATAAACAAAGAATTCCAATCGATCGCTAGAAGGTTCAAGATAGGGTTTATAAACCTAAATTGGCAATTTATTTGTTAGAATTCCAACCTCGATCAATATTTCTGAATAAACCTAAATTGGCAATTTATTTGTTAGAACATAATTTATGTCAAATACGCTATCAACCCTAATATCAACTACCCACTGCGTACCCACTCTCTCAGAAATCGCGCACTCAAAACGGCTCTCGCACATGGTCAATCTAACTGAAAATCATATACACTCCTTAACGTGTACCGACACTCTAAAATTTATAATAATTTACACTAAAACACTTTTATAGCTTAAAACATTATCAAAAGTCAAAATATGAATTTTCTGAATTTTTTAATATTTTAATATTTTCGAATTAAAATAATATCCTTAAATGCAATAAAAACCCATAAATTGTCAAAATTACTTCCAGCTGGAAAATAAGTCCCATAAATGTTTACACGAACTTTAAAATATATATAAAAATTATGAAAATTGTAATCAGAATTTAAAAGGCACTAAAACTACTTCTTTATTTTTGGTTTTGCTAAATTCAATGCGATACTGAAAATTATAATAAATTGACTCCAAAAATCATCAAATTTATACTGAGTCTTTATTATACTATATAAACACTACTCTAATTTTTCGCAGAGCATTTTCAGGGTTTAAAGGTTCCTAAAGAATTTTCCAAAATCTGAAATTATAGAAAATACTAAAAATCCATACGATCTCAGAAAATTATAAAAATCTTCCAAGAATTTTAATATGGTCTAACGTATTATACTCTAAAGTTCTATGCACTAATGATCACCATACACTATCGAATGCTCGCAGCGCGCTTAACGTTAACCCGTTACACCTAGTGCACAATTTACTGTGATCCAAATCCAATTCATTTCCAGTTCACTTCCTTCTTCTTCTCCTTGTTCATTGCACTCATAGACTATTGCACTCACAGACCCCATGAAACTCACACCCCACAGTCATTACATTCACAAAACACACACACATACACACATTACGCACAGGCCCCTCATACACTCACACACCTTTCACACAGCACTTTGATTTAACATTAGTATACACAAAACTTACACACACACACCCATTACACACTATATTCCCACTTCTCCCTCAATACCCACCTGATACAAACCCACATGTCTTTATATTTATCCTGCCATGCCCACTGCCTCACGGCAGTGGGTCTCCCTTCTTCTTTCATTTTACACACACATTTATATATGAACACTCACTACAAATGCACTCTCATACCCATTTAAACCCAACACACACACACACACACGCTGCTAGCTTCCAAATCCACTTAAGAACAATCTTTGCAGTCCTAACATCCCACGGCATTACACCCCTTCACACCTACACAGACTGTTACATAGTCATGGAAAATTTCTCTCGGCAAGCATATGGACCACATATGTTCGGACCGGAGGTGGAATACCAGCCACCTCCTCCTCAGGTNTGCTTGGCTTCTCCAGCTTTCTATCACCCTAGAAGGTGTCACCCTCAAACTAGCATAGTCCGACCACCAACTGTTACATGGACCTTTGGCATTACAGACCACCTGACCCTATAACTGGCATGGCCAACGTCTAAGCAAACAAATTACTTCCTTGTTACAATAGCAAACCAACTTCATCAGTTACCTTTGACATTCTTGCATCTAAAATGTTCCAATATGTTGTTATCCCATGTTAATTCTTCTTGAACCTCAAGAACACCATCCAACCGTCCTCCCAAACCTTGCTCTACGGTTAATAGCCACCCTTTCTTCCCTTAACACCCTCAAACAGGTATACACACTTGCGCACATAGTACACTTAACACTCAGCTGCCCTCTTTACCCACATGCACCACGGCAGTTCCATGATTGCCACCCCTTCTCACTTTCTTTCTGTTATACGACACTTTGAACCCTAAACACATATTATACCACAAATTCATGTTAAACCCATCTCTCATACGACCCATGCGCCCACACAATCACACAATATACTCACACATATACACAACTTCTACACGACACCGTATACCCTTAAATTCGCTTTGCGGCAGCCACCAAACCCACATAACCCACTCTCACGGCTGAGAATCCCATGCCTCCCATTTTATTCTATAGACCATTAACTAACAAAAAGAAAAATATTTAGAAAACTTACCGGTAAACCAATCCTGATCGCCGAAAAAAGCGCTTCCTTCGATCCCTCCTCTTCTCTCTCGGTAAATCTCTCTCTCTCTCTCTCTCTCTCTGCCGCAAAGAGTCTCCAACAAAGTCGAGGACGGCTAACCCTATAGTGTATGCATATATATGTAATAAACCCTAAATGGTAAATCACAAAAAGAACCCATTTACACTCACATTAGTCGCTAAAATTTTACCCGAGCTTTTTATTACTGCAAAATGGCCCGAAATAAATATTTACGATGGTATATTTGCTAGAAAATGTTTGATACGATATTCTGAATCCTTATTCATCGCTAAAAGTTTACTCATAAAATTTTGGCCATAATAGTTACTAAACATTTAATTTGCCACTAAAAGTTGTTAGAAAATTTATCGGCGCTAAGAATAATATATTTGTTGCTAATTTTTTTTTTTAAAATAACTCCAATAATATCGGGGTGTTACATTAGACCCGTATCTCCCAACACCTGCGCAATATTCAACATCTTCTGGGGTTGCTAAACTTGTTGAGCACCTATAACATTACCTTCACTCACTGCTTTTCGCACTTTTGTATTTACAGTTAGATTTCTACTCATATGGCTCATTTCATCTCCAACTTGCTGGAGTATCTGACAAGCCTCCAGTAATCCACTAATGGTCAGATAATTATTATTTCCAGTGGAATGCTTTTCTAAATTTACTTGTGGGTTGTCCCCATCCTTACCTTTAGCATTAAACTCAGGATTATTCCTTCTTTGAGTTCCTTCATCGGCCATTTCTATATTGTTTCCTTGATTTCGTACTCCGTGCTCTCTCTATGTTATAGGCCTACACACAAAACTCCATATAAGTACCCCCACACAATATACAATAATTAATAATCACTAACCACACCAGGCCTTAAGATCTTATCCCAGCCTTTAACTACACTCTGATACCACAACTGTTATGCCCCAACTTAGGATTACCTTAACCCGATTGGAATATTACGACACAACTGCTAATCATATCATTTTGATAGTACAACTCATTCTAACTCGCTTGGTAATTAACCCATATTATACAAAATTAAAGAGTTAGCTGTTACAAAACACACCTAGCAAGCTCTATGTCAGATCTCAGAGTTGACATACTGTTCTATATTAAGTACAACATAGTTCATAAATGTAGAAGTATCCCATTGCCGATCTTTTTGCGCCTCACGCCTCTTCCTTGCCTTTCGAGGGACCGGTTCCCTTACCGAAAATATTGTTGGTAAAAACCCGTCAACCCACTAGCTCAATAAGGTAATCAAAGACATTTAATGTAACTTTCAACTGAACAATATTGATAATGCACGCTATTGCAATTTAATCGCATTAAGCAGTTCTACATGTGCACGTTACATATATCAAACGTTAACACTTAGTTGAGCATTACAAGAGTTTATCATTCTCGAATTCAGCCCCATCAATAGACCACATTTATGTCACCACACCCAGGATATAAGTTCACAATCTTTGCCTCAGCCAAACACAAAGTAACCGAAAATAAATGAATATCGGGACTATCTTGAGTAACAGTCGCAGATACAAGTGATCGGTTCATACGCTGCACAGATACTCAAACACAATCAAATCAACCCCAATCATTTGAAAGGGGTGACATAACAATCATCAACAATATATCAACCATCTCTTACAATGAAAGGATGTAACATTCTCATGTGCAAGCAAACAGATCATTTCGTACATGTAGTTGTTGTAATCTTCATTTAGTTGTACCATAAAACTTAGCTATCAAAAATTTAGTCATTTTCATCATGTAACATTATCTTCATAACATCTTGAACATGTAATTTAATCATTTGTATTTAGCAAATGAGCTTCAATTATAGAATTTAACAAACATGTTCAAAACCATATTCTGACCATGTCTAATTTAACATAACTTCATAATTCACATGTATCATAACCTATTTCAATTCTTCCATAATCTCTAATATGTTAAACATGTTTAGGTTCACTTATTAACAAGTCTCTAACAAGTATTCAAAAGTTTGGAAAAAATTCATACTAAAGAATTATGCTAACATAACATATATCCATATTCATGTCTTAGAAGCCCATTAAAAAACCTTTAATTATCTTATCTTAAAGAAGAGATGAAAGAACCAAATTTTCAGATCTTAAACACCTCCAAAGACTCTTCAAAACAGGTTGTAAACACTGTTTGAAGCTCACCTAAACTTTCCAAATTAACTGCTTAAGTTTCCCTTTAAAAAACAAGTTTTAATTCTAGATTTTGTAAGGTTTTTAGTTAATTTTCTCGCATTTTTCTCTTAAAAAACGAGGTAACAGAATCTAAGCATGTCAATTAGGTTTCTTAACTGAAATTAGAAGCAAGGAGGAGGTGTCAACTGGAGGTGAAGAGGTGGATCAGTCAAGCATGATGAGGCTCTAAACACGAGGTGTCAAGACAAGGTTCTGCCACCTAGCAAGCACGACAAGGCTCAAGCATGACAAGGCTCGAAGCACGATGAGTTACGACAGTATGTTGACATGTTGCAAGCACAAGGTGACACAATTCTGTGCAAAAAGCACAAACAATTCGCAGGCAATCTAGTTAACAACCGCTTAGTCCCAGTTAGAGTTTTTACCTTTTTTTTTCAACTCTTCTAAAAATAATTTTCGTTATTCAAAGTGGTCATTTTAAGTTTCTAAACATCAAACATAATTGCATTAGTGTTCATACATATTCTTTTCCATTTTTAGCACTATGTTCACATTCTTAGACAATATACTCCGTTCACGGTGTTTAACGTATAACATACATTCAGATATGTTATAACACATAGTTCATCATAACCATTTTCACATAGAGTGATGCATCTAATCATACTTAAACATGTAATCAAAGCATATGAAATGTTGGGTTCTCACACTCAGAGTCTTTCTCTTGTCACCAGATGGGCTCATACCCTTCGGTTTTCTGTTTCGGGTAGATCGGTATAATCCATCGAGGGAATGAAATACCCTTGGCCATATCATCCTCTTTCTTCCCCTTGCCTTTCTTCTCCGGGCTACCCTTTCTATTTATATTTTCTACAACCATTATGAGTTCAAGGGAGCCGGCCCGATCTTCTGTCACGAATGCCTCATAGATTCAAAGATCGTTCAGCCGTTGTAGGAAGGTCACTGGAATCCCCCAAAGCAAGGTCTACCTTAGCCCCCTATCCAGCTCCATCGTGTGGTACATCTCGCCAGGAAAAGCCGTCGGTATCCTGAAACATAAATCCTCCATGTGGTGCTGGGGCAGCACCCTATCTCCTAGGTTGAACTCTTCTTGCAATGGTCATTCCAATAGTATTTGGCACAGGGTACGAGCTAACTCCTCCGCATAGTCTCCCACTTGACTCCACCACCGAGACAAGGATTAGTGAGACCAAATAGGGAAAATATGAGAATTCAACAAGAATGCCTAAAAGAGAAAATTTACAAATTATGAAGATCATTTTCCAGGCACTCTCAATTCGTTGAAGCTACCTTGGTGTTCGAACATTAAGAACCTAGTCTACTCATCATTATAGTTCCACCAGGTCATCACCAGTATAGTCTCAGCCATATGCACCTTCCCCAAGCGAGGAGCACGATAACCCAAAACTTCAAAAGCCCAAATCTGTGAGAGCAAACATGGCACATGTGAGAATATGTCTAGAATGAGCATGGAATGATTGGGAAATAATAAAAAAATCTTAGACATACCTTCCAAACATCCCAAAATCCCATGAAGCTAAGAGACTACCTCTGGAACATAGCACCCATCATCGGTATAGATAAGCCAGAAAGGTAGTACCCCACTCGTACTCCCTAATCTCCTCAATCACCTTAAGGGCACGAAGGTACCACAGCTAGATGGAGTCGTCTCGATTGCTAAATAGGGTTTCCTCTAAAATGTAAAGCAAAAAGACCTGGATGAATTAGTTAACCATCAGGAGCTCCACCCTCTCTAAAATCATGTGCTCGAGCACGGATGGTACCCAAGAGTATCGGCCCACCCTTCTTCAAGGATGGTTCGTAGCCAAGCAGACGGACCACAAGGTCCTAATCCTTATCAAGATCATGGTCCCAAGGAACGGACCTCCCTTAACCATGAACATCGTGATGTTAGTAAAATGGAATAAGGTAAGCGTGGCCTCCTCGAATGACATATGGAAGGTATTGGTGGAGTCCCACCAAAGCTCGGCAAGGCACAATAGTTTTTTTTTGCTCCGGGTAGAAGCATGCAACCCATCCAAAATGGGGCAAAAACATGTAGAGTCTATTCTACTTTTGATGGGGATGGGGATTTTCGCCCAGCACTCTCTCACAAAGTTTGGGGAGCCACTACATCGCATATTCACGGGGAAGGGCTGCAAATTCGCAAAGCGAGGAAGAAAACTTAAAAAATAGTCCTCTTCATGGAAGAATTGCGTGAAAACCCTAATGCATGGGTCTTATCGTGCATGGGCATAGGGGGTGTTGGTGAAGCAAGGTGATATGGTGTGTGGTTAGATGAAAAATTCGAGCGAAATATACCTTATCCACAAAATAAAGAGCACTAAGATGAGTGCCTTGTTCTGGGGTGAGTAGAGATCGATTATCGGCTTTGTTCTTCTGTCGAAATCTAGAGATCTTCTTGATTTGGGATCCCCCTTCGTGCCTTAAGTGATTTTCCACATAGTCATCCATGACTTTGCAAAATTGAGAGGAAATCAGTGGTACGTATAGGCTAGGGGTGTGATTAGGGTTAGATTACATGACCTAGGACTCGTAGAGAGAGAAAAATCTGAGATAGGTGATGGTTGGATTCAATAAAAATGTGTGAAAAAAACCCTAAATTCACCATAAAACTGGGCGGCCAAATCGGCTGATTTTGTTATTTAAGATGGTCAAGGTGATTGACCAACTAGCCGGTTTTCATGTCCAAATTTCAAATTTTCTTAAAATCTGTTGACTAATTGGCCGATTTTCAATCTAAAATTTGAAATTTTACCTTTGTTATGATCAACTAGCGGTTTTGGAACCTTAAAAAAAAGGAATATTTAGACACATACTTCTATGCTTGAGTGCTTTGAGCATTTGCACCTTCAATACAATTTTACCTGCCTACACATTCGGCTTAATTCATGTTTTGTATGCCCTGGGGCATTGCCATCTAGCATTTGTATGCTTGCATGTCTGCCTGTTCATTTCCAATATTGCATCCCTGGCTGGTTGGTTGATGACCCAGATTTCTTCAAACTTCAGTGTTCCATTCATCAATCCTTGTATGATGTAAGACGAATACAAGATTTTGTGTTCGTTTCCGATCGCAATAGCATTCTTATTTCAAGTGAATTGATTTCTCCACAATCAAAGACCAACAAATTTATAACATTGTTGACACTGGCTCTTAGTTAAACTTTCACTTTGTTCGTCAACTCTTTAGAGTCGATTCGAGGGCTCCAGTAACGTTGAGAGTTTTTTTTATTTTTTTTTCGACCCTTTCAAATCGATTTGGGGACTCTGGCAACATACAAGATTCTCTTACATGTTTGGATGACCCTTTCAAATCGATTTGGAGGCTCCAATACCTAGACGTGACTTCTGTCTATTAACCATCCAAACTTATTTGGTGGCTTCGTTTATAGACAAAAAAATTCTTTAGTATACTTTATGTCAACCCTTCCAAATCGATTTGGGGATTCTGGCAATGAGTTGGTTTGATATTCCTTTTACATGTCTAGACGACCCTTTCAAATCCATTTAGGGGCTCTAGTATCTAGACATGAGTTTTGTCCTTCGGCCATTAAAATCGATTTGGTGGCTATCATAGTAGGAAAAATTTCCTTAATACATTTCTAGACCACCAATCATTGTTATTATTGGTTATGGCTTTGAACAATATCCGTTTGTGTTATCGGAACACACAAAACTACAAAACTATACGGATGATGCAAACACAAGAAGCATACAGGTTTATCATCATGCATTTGACACATGGATGCAAAAGTTCTTTTTTTTTTTTTTGGTGGTTCAGAAATTAGCCGGTTGATCAGAGTGTAGGAAGGTTTTGAAAATCTGAAATTTTGGGTAAAACACCGGCCAATTAGTAAGCCACATTGGGAATTTTGAAAATTAAAGAGTCGACAAACCGGCCGGTCAACCACGTTGACCAACTTAAATGACAAAACCGGCCGGTTCAGCCACCTAGTTTTGTGCACAATTTTTGGGTTTTTTTTTTCCAAAAACTTTAAACCCAATCCAACAACGTTAATCTCTCTTAAATTTCTCTTTCCAAGACTTCAAGATTGTGTAATCTTACCCTAGTCACACTTCTATCATACATATTCACCCAATCTTCTTCCAATTTCTGTCAATTTCGTTGAAGAATGGACAAGTACATTTAAACACGAAGAGGCCATGAGGGAGGTCCCCAGATCATGAAGATCTCTCGATTCCGACTAAAGAATCGGCTAGACAATCACTCCTTGCTGACTCTAGAGCAAGGAACCCACCTAACCAAACATTTCTTTGCATAGGAGGTGAGTTTCGCTCGGATTTCTTCTCCTCAAATACACTATTTGACCTTGCTTCACACACACACACACACTATGCCCATGCAAAGTAGGACTCACGTATAAGGTTTTTTTCATGCAATTTATGCACGAAACGAACGGTTGAGTTCTCTTCCTCGTTTTCCAATTTTGTAGCCCCTTCCTATGAACTTGCACTATAAGGGCTCCCCTGGTTTCTTTAGAGAATGATGGACAAAAATCCCCGGACCCATCAAGGCTAGGATAGTCGATACGGGTTTAGGGCCTTTTTTGAATGGGTTGTACATCTTGACCCGAAGCAAAAGACACATTTTTTTTTCTCTAACTGAGCATTAGTGAGATTTTGCAAACACTTTTCACATGCTGTTCGAGGAGGCGATGGTCACCCCGTTTAACTTCATAAACAATATGGTTGTTCGTGCTCAAGGGAGGCCTGTACCTTGGGCTCATGATCTCGACAAAGACCGGGACCTCATGTTGCAGTTGCTCGGCTATGAATTGTCTTATAAAAAGGGCGATTCCATCATGTTGGGCACCTTTCATGTGCATTATGAGAACATGGATTTGGAGGGGTTCGGGGACACAGTGATTAAGTAGTTTATCCGAGGGTTTTTGCTGTATGTTCTGGAGGAGACCATTTCTAGCAACAGGGATGATTATGTCCAGCCATGGTGCCTACAGGCTTTGGAGAGCATAGAGGAGATTGGCGAGTACGACTGGGGTACTCCCGCTCTGGCATATTTGTTTTGGTCTATAGGTGCAGTGTCCTGGGGACAGTCCCTCAGCTTCATGGGCTACTGTAACATTTGAGAGGTATGTCCATGCTACTAAAACTCTTTTTTGATTATTCTCATGCATGCTTTAGAATTTTTTCCTCACACGTGGGGCATGCTCGCAAATTTGGGCCTTCAAGGTCCTCGGTTCTCGTGCTCTTCAGTTGGAGGTGGGGCATACCAGCGAGACTACACCGGTGATGTACCGGTGGAATGTCAGAGATGAGTGGGTTGGTGCACTTAAGGTGGTGTACTGGGTTAGCTTTAATAGGCTGCGAGCACGCCTGATAAGCAAGTCTAAAATTTTACTAACACATGCTCCTCGAATTCTTACCGTTTTTTCTCCTTTGTTTTAAGTTTACCTGTCTTGGTGGAGGACGATCGATGAGTATCCTGAGGAGCTAGCCCGCATCTGGTGCTAGATACTGTTAGTAGGATACTCACAAGAGGAGTTCTACTCAGGAGTCATGATGCTTCTCTAGCACCATTAGGATGTTCAAGTCCAAATTTGAGCTACCCTCCCGAGGAGATGTATCATACGACTGAGCTAGATAAGGGCTTGAGACAAAGACTTGTTAGTGGGATCGATACATCCTTCCTACAGTGGCCGAACGATCCTCATGCTTACGAGGCATTCGTAAGAGAAGATTTAGCCAATCCTCTGACCTCAGAGTAGCTGAAAAAGGTACAGAGAGGGCGGCCCAAGAGAAAAAAAGGGAAAGGTAAAAAAGAGGCAAAGTAGGCTGAGGGCATCCCATTCCCTTTATGGAGAATGCTAGTCTTCTTGAGGGGGAATACTGAGGACATGTGCCAATTCCTAGGCCAGAGAAGGACTCCGAAGTGTTTGGCTTAAAGAAGCTAACCAAAATCCACACTATAAACTCTAGGCTTGAATGGATTGTTTAACCTTCTTATCTTTCCTGCTAGATTTTAATTTTCTGTTCTTTCTAAATGTAGGTCGCTTGCTCAATGCTCAGAGATGCATAACGAATGATCAATAGACTTAAGGGCATGGGGTCTGGCTATCGGTGTATAGACCTTTGGAGAAGGCTACAAAGACGCCTACTCACACACCCTCAATGTCACCTTTGGGAGTTGGATTGAGTGGCTGAATGAGCTTTGTGTACCCCCCCCCCCCCCCCCGACCCCTGATAATGCTACTGCGACTCCTTAGGTGACCCCCATAGTTTTAAAGGGGAAGCGTGTGAAGACTAGAGCAATGACCTGGACGTTTCAAAAGAAAGTGATTGAACCAGAGCGGGCACCCTCTAAGGGTGAGGAAGTAACCACTGGGAGCAAAACGAAAGCTCCAGCTCTTCCACTACAACAAAGGATAAAATCATCTCAGATTGTCGAGGAAGAAGAACGTGCAAAGGTTGACGAGGAAGAAATAGAGATCGAGGAAACTATGGAGGAGGCTGAAAGAAGAGCTAAGTGGGGAGGCCGAGAAGGAAGTCGAGGAAGTTTTGAAATTCAGCGGTGAAAAGAAGCACAACCCCAAGAGAACCTGGAAGCTGTGAGGATTGTCTAGCTTAGGTTTTAGATGTTAGAGTAGGCCTAGAGTCCTTTAGAGACTTATTTCAGACATTTGATGTAACCAAACATTTATTTTTCAGTCTTTTGAGTTAGAAACTACTAGCTAATCTCTCTACCTTAAAATTCTAAGGTTCATAATAGTGCTTTCACACGTTTTTATGACAAAAATTCCCTTTTAACTTCCAATGTATTACAACTAACCAGCCAACCCTTTCGTGCTGATAGGAACCGTCGTGAACATTAAGGGAAAATAGTAAAATGCACAAAGGAAGGAGTACCTTTTTTCTTGACCACTAAAATGTTTCGCCCATTAAAGAATATACAATCCCATGTAGCATCAAACAATATTCTAATCTCCAAAATTGTCTTGCCGGTACCGCAAAAACAATGCTCCAAGGATGGTGGCCACTCAGACTACGCCTTGGGCAAAATATGATTTTACTGGTATGCCTCCCTTTCATCTAGCTAAACCATCTACACCTTATCCGCTCGATTTCTTTTCCATGCATTGACTCATTTTATCTCTTTTTCTTTACTCTATCTTTAGCCTTTGCACTACATGCAAGGTGTTTGACAATATTATATCCTTTGGTCTTTTATGTGTTCCCTGATCAAGTTACTGCATCTTAGCGCTGTTGAACTTCTTTTTTTGTTGTAACGTCACGCACATCAAAAGGGTTTTTTTTTTGAAGTAAATTGGTTGGAATTTGTCCTTAACAAAGATTCAATGCAATACCGTCAATTTACTCTAGCTTAGTTCTGGTACAATAGACACATGATGTTAGTATACGTGGTATTCATATATCGAAATATTGTTTGAAAAGATATCAACGTCAAGTCATATCTATAATACACTACACTTCACGCTACATGAAGAAAAAATGAATCTTTTCAGAATACTATTACCAATCTTTTTGACAGATATTCTGCAGTCGTATTGACAAAAGTATTACAAAAATAACACTTCATCACAAAGACTAATCAAATATGATTTAATGAGTAAAACCTTTGGGACTTCTAATTCTGTTCTGTAAAATGAACCAATTTGGCCATGCACTTCAAATGAATCGCATCCTTCTCCCATTGTTAGAGGAAGACAACCTCACTTTTTGGTATATTGCCTAACACGCTTCATTTTTTTTCTCTTTACCCTAAAGCATATAGCTAGCTCAAACTCCTAGATTGATACCACTTTTTTATTCTTGCAATTTGTTGGAAGAATAATTGTTAAGAGACGGGCTTCAACATGCTTCAACTTCAGAACTTATACCATGGCCTATGTTTTTATCTCCTTTATATATCTTGCATTAGCTTGATATTCTTTAGTGCATCATCATTCCTCAAGTGGATATTTGCGGTGAATTCTTTCATTTAAGTGCCTCTTGTCATTCAACTTTGGCATCTTCTTTCATTATAAATTTGGTGTTCAATAGTAGCAAGAGTTGCTTTTGTTTGGGTCATTATGCTTATTAGGATACACAAAAGTATACAAATGAAGCGTTGGGTAGATATTATTGTGATATCGATATAAACCACAGAAGGACTGTCATGGAGAAACTGTTTATGGTATAAATATTTGCTCAAGCAAGGGACCTCATCTACACTATTAGAGCTTTGTGTAGATAGTACTTTCTCCACGACGTATAAGTAAAAAATTAAATGTGAAACTAGAACCCCTAAAGCTTAACCAGTACTATAAGGTAACTATGATTAGGTATGTGTCAGAATTGCGGGTTAATTTTACGCTACACCCTATACTTAGGGGTCAGTTGCACCCAGCACCTCATGGTTCTAATTTTGGCACCCGGCACCAAAATTTTGAAAATCTTGGTTTTTAACACCAGATGACGACTGTTGACTTGACGTCCGTTAGTTTTTCAGGGGCAAATGCGTCTTTTTCCTGTTAATTCTTTTTCCATATGAACCGGTCAAAATCCCTAATTCCCATCTTCCCCAAACCCATCCCATGACCTGTAACATAACACTCTTGATCCCATCGATCCCCAAATGGTCTTTCCCTCCAACAGCCCCATCTTCTCTCTCGCAAGCCGTTGCCATGGATTCTGACTTCGTGGTTATTGCTCGTTTTTGCTTGCTCATCGGTGATATCGTGGTGGCTCCCTCAGCAACATTGAAACCCAAAGTTGAAGGCTAGAGCTCTGGTGGTGGTGGCAGCACATATTCGGACAGGAAAACAGAGGTTGTGTGGCATTCACCTGGACAAAATGATGGTGATGATGTTCAATAAGTTCTACCACCAGCGGTGTGTGAAGTGGTTGTGGTGCGACCGTTGTAGTCTCGTTGCAAACGTCGAGCAGTAGTGGTGGTGATGCGCCGACTGGCACTATTGCCAGTCGCGGTGGTGATGGCACCGATTGGCGCTACGTTAATCGTCGTGGTTGTTCCAATAAAAAATACTTCTTAATTTGGTTGTTGGAATTACAGAAAAATTGGTATTGGGTTGTTCATCGGCAGTGGTGGGTCAACTGGTGATTGTGGATCTGGCGGCACCACTCCTGTCTATACTCTTCTTCCTTTTTGTGGCACCGCGGTGGTGAAACTCTACGGCAAACTTTCGATGAGAAATTCACAGGTAGTGGGTGAGAAATTTTCGGCTGAGGCAGCAATCATCCAAAGTCGGCGGTTGTGGTCGATTATATTGGACGGTGTGTCGGTCGGCGTTGGTGGCCGTGATTCAATTGGAAGGGTTACCGTGGATTTCGGGATTGAAGGTTGTGGGTGGTCATGGGTGGTCAGCGGCGATGGGGTTGGGAAGATGATAGTCAACGAGAGAAAAATGGGTGAGGAAATGACGTGGAGGGCCTGATGTAAATTATTGGTGCCATTTGGAGCTGATGTGGAAGAAAGGTGGATATAACCGGTAAAAAGACGAGTTTGCCCTTAAAAAATTAACAGGCGTCTGGTCAAAGACCATTTTGACCGTCAATTGGTGCCGGGTGCCAATTTTAGAACCATGGGGTGCTGGATGCAACTGACCCCAAAGTATAGGGTGTACCGTAAAATTAACCCCAGAATTGCTAACCTTTGCAAGTTCGGAGTTGATATAATGACTATTTGATTCACCATACTTAGCCCTGCGTGGAACCTATAATCTTGTCTATAGTTTTTGCATCCTAACATTCGGTGTTCATGAAGAGCATTTATTGCTTTCACTTTGTAACCATGCTTTTGTTTTTCCTTTTTGTCTTTCAATCCCTTTTATTTATTTACCTCTTATGTTGTACAGTTAAGCATTCTCTATCTTACATTTCGTACTCGGACAAATGGAAATAAAGCCCATTAAAAAGTAGAGACAAAGTTAGAAGGGAATTTATGGTGTGGTTGGGAGTGGGCGGATCAAGCCTCTCTCTGCGCGCGCGCGCGCGTGTCTGTGCATGTTCCGCGTGGTAGTGTTGAGTTTGGTAGGTTGCGATATGTGCTAGTGATAGGGTTGTGTTTGTTGGGTGGCAGTTTTTTTATTAAACTTGGAGGCGATAGGTTGAGTGGCAGTGGTGGGTTCGTTGGCTAGGGAAGAAGGCAGCGGACGAGGAAGTGGACGGTGGCCGGTGGTTCTCTTTTGAAGAGAAAAGATCTAGCTTTTTTTATGTTTCGATGTCATTTCCTTTCTGTTTTAATTTAAAAAATTTATGGGTTTGACAAATTTATCCCTAATTTTGGACTTAATTGACTGAGGTTTGCTATCAATTAGGAAGGAAAATCATATAAGGTACATACTTGTTGTCTATACAAAGAGTCCATATTGCTCAAGATAAAGTGTTGCAGATTTGCTTTAACTTTCAATCTAGAGAGTGACCGAAACATCTTAATAGTGATGTGCTTTGAATGCTATTATGTTAATATCTCATTATTATGATGCAAAAGATTATATATTGGCAAACTACTTTACAAACCGTGCTCAATTACTTTTTGAACGGTGGATCCAAATATCAGGGATTTTTCTCATAATCATCTTCATGTTCATTAAATCAATAGTGTAGTATTGCCTCCATCCTCGATTCTCTGGTAGGATTCTTGTGCTCGTCCCTGCCCTTCGCATGTTGCTGCCCCCTCTTTGCAATTTTCATTTTTCTGCCCTTGCCTTTTCTCATATGTTTTAGCTTCAAGAGCCACCACTAGCCATTACCTTGCAAACCTTGATGTTATGTTGGTTCAACTAAAGACAACTGTCATTTCAACGCCATGTTACTTGATGTTATAACACATGTCAAAGCACCTACATTGGCAAGGTATTTTCTTGCACAACTCATATTCGATGAAATTCCTAGCTGAGGTCTAAACCTTAAATCCTAATTATTATGTTTCTCTGATGGTTCGGCTTCTCTTTAGACATAATCATTAATCACTTTACTTGCATACATGTCGTTACTTTAATATGGTTCAATACTTGGACAAATGCACTTTCTTGAGTGCACGTGTATAAATAGACAAAGCTCATGCGATGCACACAATTTCTTTTCCATCGATATGTCTTGCAATTTGTAGTCGATTAACTTATGTGTTAAAAGCCGTTTCTTCATAATATAAAGTTTTTTGATCGTGCAATATCTAGAAAAGTGGAACTGTGGATACTAACTGAATACCTTAGTAGCCATTTAGGGTTGCTCTTATTATATCGAGTACTTCTATAATTGCAGATCCATTCTTCCTCCATATTTGTATATTTGTAGAGAGAGATTGGATGTCTCGTTTAACAATATAATTGAAGCCACAAATGACTGGTTTGTTGAGTACAATTCTATAGAAATCAGTAATTCCTTGCTTCGGTATCTTGCTTTGATTTTGATTACAACACTTCAAGAGTACTTTCTCATTATGCTAAAGCGTGTAACTACGAATATATGTAGGGTGCAAGGGCTAACTTAATGACCACAATAGAACTTGTCTTAAGTAATAGAGAGAAGAAAATGTTCAGATGTAATAGAATAAGAGGAGCCCCCTAAAGAAGAGCTAGGTTATAATTATAGTGTCCCATAAATTCAGGTTGATCAGTTTGAAGGTATTGAAGAGAGAGAGAGACAGAGAGAGAGATAAGGCAGCTAGCATACTCGAAAGTTGCATTTTGCTGTAGCATGGTTACTATAAACGAAACAATACAAAGAAAACTCTATAGATATAATATTGGAATGCTAGAATGAAGCATTTCGAGCTCAGTAGATCTAGAGCACTAATTATTTCTAAGCTGATCATGGCAACAACTACACCATCACTTTTGGGCTATTATAAATCGGTACCAGGGTTTTCATTTGGAAAAATAATACGAAAATCAAATTTTTGCGAGTTACACTTGAATGCGGGCACACTAAAAAAATTGCGTCTGTGTGCATACCTAAATACTTGAAAACAAGCTTTTTAGAACTTTGAAGGCCTAATACTTGAACTTCAGCAACTAAAAGGAAACCTCGTCTAGAAATTGGAGTAGTCGGTCAGATGGCCGAGTAGAGTTGCCCAGTTATGTTCAATTGCATAGCCCTTTTAAAAAGACATTGGGTTGGTATCAACTTTCTGCTGAACTCTGGGAATATATTTGCTTAATATATTTTCTAATATGGCTTATAGTCTCCAATGTCCAAAGTCACAGGTGGATCCCTAGAAGTGGACTAACTTCTAGGTACTTAGTAGTTTGTCTCAAATCGAGTTCGGCAGGACAAATCCTATTGATTATATATGTTGAGAAAAAAAGATAGAAGACACAGTTTACTTATGAAGTTTGTGGCTTTTTCTTTATTTCTTGTTTAGTTGCTGAATTTTCTTTACAGTTAAGGAGTATTGAACGATACCAGATTCTTTTTTAAAGGAGAAGGAACAGAAGGGGAAGTGACTTAAAGCTCTCCCTTCATAGATTGTAGTGTTTTCAAGGAGCAATCACCACGTCGAAAGAGTTGAGTTTTGGAACATGGTGTTCAACAACCTCCTCTTGAAGACTTTTTTCCTTTTTCTTTTATGCTAGCATTTTGAATGTTAGGTTCTTACACGAGACACAAGATCTCTCATTAATGTTTCTTGAATTAACAATGAATACTAATTAACGAACAACTTTTGCTAACAAGCTACGTGCATCGCACATGAGAAATAACTAGTTCCTAAGAAAAGTGTAATGTACTTATATGCTCACACACATGCACAAAAAAGAAAAGAGGATGGAAATGAATTGGCTGAAAAAAATTCACATTGAGTTACGTGGTTGAAGGCTATAGGGTTTGGCCTAAAAGTAGGCCGACCTTGTTGATTTTCACAGAAATTGACTAATCGGCCAGTTAGTCAGTGGCCAAAATGATCTTTCGAGGCAAACAATTGGCTGGTCAGAACTAAGTCCATTTTTATGGTAAAACTGGACAGTTGAGCGGAGACAAGATCGAGTTTTCTAGTAACGCCGACCGGTTGGTCATAAGAAAATTAAATTTTCTTGCCAAAACTGGATGGTTGATCAGAAAGATGGACAATCAAATATTCAAATCAAACTGGAAATCTTGCTGGAATATTCGAAAACTATCTGATTATTTACTTTTCTAATTTTTTTTACTTTTGACACCTAACCCTATACAATTTAGGGCTTTCTCAGTATATATTTAGGACTCATCCATTCAGAATGACATTCGACTCTCATTCTCTTCCAAGAATTCTCAATGGCTTTCGAAGACGATCCCACAATCTTCGAGCTCCAATTCCGTCCTTTTGCTGATTTGTTCAATAAGATTGAAATAATCCATCTCGATGGGCGATTTAACCTGAAATCTGTCATGAGTCTAAGGAGTGTGGTTGTTCATAAAGACATTCTTCGTGTAGCATGCAAGTTTCGGGATGTAGATGATCATGGCTTCTGTTTCAGTTTACACGAACTTTGCCCTACTTACAAAAAAATTTCTACTTTGGTGGATATTTCGGTCAATCTATCGATCTCTGTTTCAGTCATCCAAGATGGTTATGCTAAAGCCCTCAAGACCTTACTAAAGGTAAAAAAATTAGTGTGTTAGATCTTTCATCCAAGGCGAAGGTATTCTACTCTCCCCAATGATAAAATATTTTTTTGCTAAACTCACAGATCGTGATCACCTGTATTCTTATTTTATGGTTGACTAGCTGCCCTGGCATTATGCTTGGTGGCCAAGTATCTCACTTTTTCTGGCCTTGGTGTGGCTAATGTGAGGCTTGCTAATATATTGATTCCGATGTCCACCAAAGGCGAAACCCTAATCCCTTTAGTGGTAGCTGAAACTTTGCATGGCATTATGGATGTTCATTAGGACCCAAGTGTTTCTTTTGGGGCAGCCCCTTGCTGCTATATATGTGGCTGCTGAATTACATGCCTCCTGCTTGGGGAGGGGGGAGATGTCATCCCAGTGCTTTCTGTTCTCGACCTTTGCTCTTTGAAGGTCGTTCAAGCATAGATGAAAGGATTCATTTTTTGTGTAGGAGAGTCCAAGGATGTCTGTTGGTATTGTCCATAGTGGGAAGTTCATGGCTCTACTCTGCAGACTTCTGGATGTTATTGTATCTGTCTCTTGGGATTGCGCAACTCTTCCTTTTACTTGGCCTGTCAGATTCTAAGACAGTTTGGGTACAAATAGGTTGTTCTTGACTTTTACAGTACCTTCGCCATTGTGGAGGGCATCGTTAGCCCCTCCGTGATCAAAGCTGCTCTGAAGGGTTAGAGTTCCCCTCCATATTTTGATCATTTTGTAGGAAGGAATAAGTTTGTTCATTGCATGGATTCTGCCGCTTCAATGCTATTGGAGTATGTCGATTGGCTTTGGTTCTATGTTGATAGGAAAGTTCAAGCTTTGGAGAGTAAGCTGAGGGCGGAGCTGAACTAACATTTCCTGAGTGCTTGTGAAATAAGGTCTTTCAGCAAGCTAAGGAGAACGCTCGTGCTGCTATCGGTTTGGGGCCAGAGGCACCTAAGTCTGGCAAGTCTTCTCAGAGTATAAACAAATATTTGGTAGCCCTTAGGTTGAAGGCAAAGTTTGGTTACTTGAATCAGGCGGTCTCAGATCAATTCTCAACTGTTTGTAAGAGAAGTTTGATATTGACGGGAATCCGATACAGTCTCTGCACATGGATAAGCCCCGGTTTCTTCACTGCCTTAAGAGAAACCACATAAAAAGCCTCTTCTATCAAAGCTACTCAGAACCGAGAAGCTGGCCTAGATGCTTGCCTCGAGGATCGGTTTGATTACAAGGGTAATAAAGGTAAATAGAAAGTGGATCAGACACCAGTTTCTCTATCCAGATCTCTTAGAGGTTGACTTACAAGAAAAGTATGGAAACATGGATGTCAATTTTAAGTCTGGATGAATAGGATACTCTGGCTTCAAAATAAAAATAAAAAAAACAGATGCTAATAGATTTCCCCTAGTTGCTGATGGGACCTAGAATTTTCCTTTTTGCCCTAACTTTTTCCTAGGCCGCCTTTGCGGGGTTTTCGTCCTCGTGGGCTTTTTTATTTTTTAAGTATTTTTTTCTTTGCCCCAACTTTTGCCTAGGCTACCTTTTACAGGGTTTTCGTTCTAGCGAGAATTTTTTTTTCTCAGGAATGCAATCTATATCTTAGTCATTGGAATAAAAAACTCTTATTAACAATTTGACCGCATCCGAGGTAATTTTACGGGCTACCTACGTACCCCCATCTATGTCTTACATCAATTTGTGTGTGCTAGATAATGTTCTTTGGGAGGGTCTGGTCATTCAAAGTTCCATTACAAATTTTGCTCAAGAATAATATTTCTTTAGTTGGTCTAAATTGACTAACTATAACAACTTTATTCCATATAAATCGACTAACAACAATACATCCCCATTGCATGATTTGCGTGATCATATAGGGGCTTGAGCAGTTTGGTTTGAAATTTCCTCACGGTTTTCAAATTTGTCTAATGTTCTTGTTTAACACTAAGTCCCCTTCTTTTAGATCGCTCCCTTTCACTCGCTTGTTAAAGGCTCAGGCAATCCGCTTCTGGTAAATCTGGATGTAATATAACACACAAACATATAGGGACTTAACACTGTGAAATGGAGCTAGTTAATCATGTGCGATCAATTACTCGTAATTACAGAAATGGTGAGTGCAATTTAGATAAGAAGGTAATGAAATTTAGAAATTTTTTAGTCTGCAAGACATTCCAAGATGTGACTCGCTGCCGGAAAGTCCTTGATCTCTTGTCATTGCCATCGTTCTATCATAGTTTTTGGTAGGGTTTGATGTGGTGACTTATTTGAAGGTACTATAGCACTAGGCTCTTTCGGCCTTTTCTCATCTGCTAGTGCCAACTCTTTAAATATATGTCTTACCCAATCTTTCTCAACTATCTGGTTCTCTAACAGTACCCTCAGAGAATCAACTTCCAATTCTACCGGGAATACGGCCTCCATGCCACAGACTAATGAATATGGGGTAGCTTCGGTCAATGTTCTCACTGATTTCTTATAGCCCTAGAGGGTGCAGGGGAGCCAATCATACATAAATCCATCATTTTACTCAGCACGTTCTTGTTAGCTTTCTCAACAGTTCCATTGGTTTGTGGGTGGTACGGTGACGAGCGATATTTGATGATATCATACTCCTCGGCTAGGTCTGCCACTTCTCATTCGAAATGTAACCCATTGTCTGAGATCAACTCTTGGGGCACTCAATATTGAAAAATGATGTTTGTTTGGATAAATTGGGCTACCTTTTTGGCATTGAGCAGGGCGTACAAAGCGGCTTCCACCTACTTTGTAAAGTAATCTATGGCTATCAGTATGAATTCATGTCCATTAGATAGTTTTGGACTGATCTTTCATATCAAATCTATTCTCCAAACTGAGAATGGCCAATGAGATGATACGTTGTATAATTCTCGTGGAGGGAGCTGTTGTAGGTACACATACACTGGACACTTGGGACACCTTTTTACATACTCAACACAATCTCACTCCATTGTGCTCCAATAATATCCATGTGGGAGGATCTTCTTAGCTGGCATCTCGCCATTCACGTGTGGTCCACACTCTCCAGAATGTATATCCTCCATGATCTGATTACTCTCCATTTCTATTTCTCTTTCTCTCTCTCGGTTACACAGAACAAGTGTTCTCCATTATAATGTCTCTTTTACAATCTTTGGTCAAAGACAATGAACTTGTTGCCGCTAATCTTTTCAAAGTTGTTCGGTCTTTCATGGAACATCCTTCGGGATATTTTCCGTCTCAGATAAGATTTTCCACATTGTTATACCAAAGCACGGCTACTCTATCTTCTTCTATGGGCACTAACATGAAGCCATTGTAAGCTGGTTTATCTCTTTTCTGTATCACAAACAATTTTACCTCTTGTCCTTCGGGTATATTAACCACTGACGCAAGGGTGGCTAACGCATCGAAAAAATTATTCTTGACACAGGGTAGGTCATGGAATCCCACATCCTCAAATTGGTCTACAATTTTCTCTAAATGAGCATGATATGCCTGTTAATGTTTATCTCTGATCCTCCACATACCTTAGATATGTTATATGATTAATGCTGAGTCTCCATACACTATAATCTCTCGTACTCCTATGTTTTGGGCCATCTCTAAACCAATGATACAAGCTTCGTCTTTCGACAGTGTTGTTAGTACCGTCGAAAGTCAACTTCACTGCTATAGGTGAATAGGCTCTATCTGTGAGATTAACAATATTCCTACTCCTAATCCTTTGCTATTCGCTGCTCTACCGAAGTACAACTGCCACCTCATTTCTGTGTCCACAATACACACCTTTTCATACTAGAACTGCACCTCCCATCGGCTGGCATCATCTATTGGGCAATTCACGGGTATTTCCCTTGATCGAGTTTTCAGTGATGCATGTGATATAAAATTTGAACAATAGCAAAAGCCACTTAGTTCCGAAAATACTAGGCTCTCAAATAGGTACTTCATGGGATCCACTCTAGCCAACAATTTGATGGGGTACACCAAAATGTAATGTATCGGTTACGGTTAGGTATAGCAACAATGGACTACCGGGTATAGGAGGGCTGAGGACTAGAGGGTTGCCAAGGTATTATTTGATCTTGTCGAAGGCTTCTGCGTACAAGAGGTTCTATTCTTTAGTCAAGTCTTTCTTCCAAAGTTTGAACACAGGCTCATAGATCATGGTCAGTTGGGATATGAACCAGCTAGTATGCTGAATTCTACCCAAGAATCCTCAGATCTCCCTCTCTGTCTTAGGTGGGGGCATCTCAACTATAAGGCTTTGATTTTAGCACGGTCCACTTATATCTCTTGTCTGATCACCATAAAACCTAGTGATTCCCGGCTATAACCTCGAACACACGCTTTTGCATGTTAAACCTCACATTATACTGCCTCAACCTCTCAAATTATTTTCTTAACACTGCGTAATGTCCTCCACTTCCTGGACCAATGATCATATCATCCACAAACACTTCCACTTCCTTACGAATCATGTCATGGAATAGGTAGTAGCGGCTAGCTGGTATATAACTTCAGTAATCATTAAACCAAAAGGCATCAGTGTGTAACAAAAGGTGCCCCCAAGGGTTATGAAAGTTGTCTTCTCCTCGTCCTCAGGAGCCATCTTTATCAAGTTGTACCCTGCAAAGCAATCTATAAAAGATAGGTACTCACGCTTGGTTGTTTTGTCTACGATCATATTTATGATGGGCAAAAGGAAGTCATCTTTAGAAGAAGCTTGGTTGACGTCTCGATAATCAACGCATATCCTGACCTGACCGGAAGATTTAGGAACACGTACGATGTTGGCTAGCCAAATAGGGTGCTCAATCACTCTCATAAATCCAATATGGAGTAATTTTGTAATATCTTCCTTAACCTTAAAGGACCATTTCGGTCTCAGCTTATGGAGCTTTTGCTTGATAGGTTTCACTTCCTGTAGAATAAATAAGTGATGTTCCACAATCAACCGGTCTATATTAGGCATGTCACTATATGACCAAGCAAATACACCGATGAATTCCCTACATAGTGTAGTGATTTTCTCTCTCTTTCTCTTGTCTAGACTAGCCCCTATTTTAATTTCTTTTATTTTGGGCATGCGTATGCTAACTTTGATTGTTTCATCTGCCGCTGGCTTGGCACGACTAGATTCCCAGTTTTCGGTTTCTTTCATCATCTCTTTTAACTATGTTTTCTCTTTCGGGTCCTTTAGTTGTGACTCATCATTAACTTAGTTGATTAATTCATCATAACCTATATAAAAAATTAAGGGATAGTCAAAATCAATCATCATATTTTCAATCAAATAGTTTGAAAAAACATAGTAGGTGCTCGCAGATACAAATTGGCTAAGGTGACATAAGCATCCAAGTCTTCTGGTTCTAGAGCATCTTGGGCAACAAGACTCTAATCTGTAATATCTCCCACAGTCAGTGGTCTATACTCGATCATCTAGTTCCATGCATTGCTCTGTGCTTGAGTGATTAAGCTTGCTAGATATATGATCTAGTCATCCACTTCACAGATAAGCACCCAGATAAGCATATTAATGAAGTATGTTGTCATCGCTTTCGGCTCCATCAAATCCATCCAATCTGAAACTCTTTCAGTACCCGACTCAGTCTGTAGTGGCAGTTCCTCGTCTTTGACCCACTTGCAGTCATAAAATATTTCTTATTCTTTAATCTGCTTCCTGGCCTCAACATTGTAAACTAGCTCTGGAAATTCATATAAGGGCCCACTCTCTCCTTCTTTGACAAAGCCTACCTTCATGGTTGGGACCTTGGTCATCCCTTTAACATTCGTGTGTTGCTTATTTTCCTTATCCTTCTTGGCCTGCTTAATTTTTTGGATGGCTTCCTTTTTCACCTTTTTGGTCGGCTTGTATCCTAAGTCGATCTTGTTTTTTTTTGTTTTCGACATCTGGGAAGTTAGGAATTCCTTGGCAATACCGGCCTAAGCATTTTTTTTCTTGAGGAAGTAATAAAATTTCCTTAACATAGAGAACAGCACCGTCCTACTATAAGGGGCAAAGGTGAAGGAGTTTTCACTCTGACAAACCTCTTCGAATTCGAGACATTGAACCGGGTTATCCATCCTAAACCCACCGAGCAAAACATCCAATGAATCGTGATGTACCTGAACATTGTCCTTTTCTTTCTCGACTGGTTCGATCTGCGGCAGCTAAGAATCTACTATTATAGTGAAGACGGCCTTGTCCAAAACAAACTTGACTTTCTAGTGCAACTAGAGGAAATTGCACTCACATAGTGGATCCGGGGTCTTTCGAACATGAGATTAAATGCAGCAGGTTTATCTTACACTTGAATTAAAACTAGCGGTCCTCATAGTCATCAGGAGCTTAACCTTACCAATCACTTGTCTTCAGGTATTGCCGTAGGCTGGGACGGCTTGGTTAGATAGGGTGAACTCTAATGGGTCAATGACGAGGGCTTGGACAGTGTGTAAAGAGCAGACATTCAAGGCAAAATCATTATCTGAGAGGAATAAGGAAACTCCCTTATCAAGTGTTGTCATGGTGATATAGAGTGGGTCATTGTGGTTTAGTTTTAAATTTAACTTAAAAGGGTAAGGATATTTTCGTGATGTATAACCCATAGCATTTGAGACAAGTCTTTGGGTTGGGTTTGGATTGGTATCTGGGCATTACTGAGTAGTTTGCTGAGGGCTTGGCGATGAGAGCATGAGCAGGATAACAGTCCCCATACGAAAATGTTGGCTTGGTTTTTCTTCAACTTTCTAAGGATTTCATCACCAGGAGGGTGTTCAGAAAACAACAATCTGTTCGACGTATAACAATGTGCTGAACTACTTCAACAAGTCTGCGCGTGAGATATCCAGCATCTGATGTTCGTACAGCAGTATCCACAACCCCCTTACGGGCTCCGTAGCAAGAAATAATATATTCTGTTAACGAGAGTCCTTCGCGTATTATTTCATAATTGAATAAAGAATTCAGAAAATCTTAATAAAAGGAAGACATAATCAATGGTCAGATATAGTTGGTTGGGGTGCGGCCTGGTACACTCGGCCTGATCGGGTTAAGGATACTTCGGCACTGGGTTGGAACATAAAACCAATTTCTTCGTCAAACTCTTCCTCAATAGTGAAGGCCTCACCTTCCATTAACTTTTCCCGTGAAATTACATCACAAAACTGTGGCAGAGAATCATATGCTAAAATTGACTTCCAAACTGGCTGGAACAATAAAGATCGCCAGATCCATGAGAGGTCAACTATCATCAATGCAGCAATAAGGGTTCCTATTGATAATTCGGCCTCACAGGAGGGGTGACTTTACCTTTGTCAATGAGGTCTTATATGGCATGTCGAAGTACAATGCATCTTTCCATAGAGTGTCTATTTCCTTGATGATAAGCGCAAGACACCTATACATCATATCCTTCTGGTATTCCTCACTAGCACAGTGGTAGGTGGTAACTTATATATCATCCCCATCCTTAACAAATGCTCTTAGACTTTGGGTTGTGGTGCATTCAACGATGTGAACTTCCTCCTAGGGATGATTGTAGCTTCCTAAGACATTATATGAGGCACTTGCACATTATTGACACTGTTGGTTGTAACTGGTTTGGGCTGTGCATTAGAGCTCATCTAGCTTCAAGTCACAAAATACGGTTCCCTTATTGATGGCATCATCTATCTGTATGAGGGATCCCATAAGAGCTTTGAATAACGTGTGATAATGGCTAAAAATATAGTCGTGATAGATTGAAGCATATTGTTCCTGACGATATCCATTTGCTCTTCCTCCATCGGACGGTTCACCATCTGAGCTGCTTTATTTATCTACCTCATAATAAAGGCTGACACCAACTTTCTTGGCATTTGCTTTGTGGTTTCCAAATCTCTCCAGGTGATATCTAGGTCAGCGTTGTACTGATACTATATCATAAGCTCTCCCACGACATCTTCCCAAGTCTGAATTCGGGCTTCATCCAAAGTAAGGAACCAATAGGAAGCGGCTTTTGTGAGAGTATGGCAGAATAACCTTATCAACTGATTCTGATTCATTCTGTAATGAGCTAATGCTGCATGTATATCTTAACATGGATTTTGGGATATGTGGCATTGTCAAACTTATCCATCTCCGACATCTTGAACGTGGTAGACAGTCTATCCTCGGGGTTCATGGTCAAGGTACTAAATCTAGAGGGAC